>APFE031524936.1:151417-166820 GCA_000404065.3 Pinus taeda
TGATAATACAAGTGCAATCAGCATTTCAAAGAACCCAGTCATGCATTCAAAGACCAAGCACATATCGATCAAGTATCACTTTCTTAGGGAACAAGTGCTTGAACAAAAATTCAAGTTGGAGTATGTTCCTTCTAAGGAACAAGTTGATGATATACTCAACAACCCATTGCCCAGGGAGACCTTTGAATACCTTAGGCAAAAGTTGGGGGTAGTTGATACATCATCTTGTTGTTGAATCTCATATGTTGGTTGTACGCAAGTTTTATATGGGGTATACACGTACATTTGTTGGTTTATGAATTGGTCGTAGATTGAATGGCACAGGTTCAGGGGGAGCACATATAATGCATTGTTGGCATTATGGTAGCACAGAAGGAGATCATGGATGCTGATCTGAACATGGCTGCAATATGTCTCTATCTCTTTCATGGATTATGGTGGATTATGGATCTGGTCAGGGGGAGCATTATCAGCAGAGAAAAGACTTAAGCATGTCCTCAGGGGGAGCATAACCCTTTGCCCTTGATGTCAAAGGGGGAGAATGACGTTGAGGATCTTGAGGTTGCCATCAAGTCCAAAGGGGGAGATTGTTGGCATTATGATTCTGGTTTGGTACTATGGCACAGGTGTTGTACTTGATGGCAACTCCCTCCAGTGGCAGATCTCAGTTCAGGCACTCAAATTCATGGAAAATAAGATACTCGTAGGTAATCCTAGAAGAAGCTGCGGACCCGCAGGTACTCCGACCAAGGAGTGCGAACATACTCGTAGGTGCTCTGTTCAGAAGGTGTGGACCTCAGTTTCACTCATTCCCATGCAGAAAAGCGCGTGCACGTGGGAATCTTCATGAATGGTTCATGGTATTAGTCCGACAGTTTTTGATCAAATGGTTTTGGACCGTGGTATTGCATCCAAAAGTATTGATCCCAAGTATTGGGTTCATGGTACTATGTTATTATGGTTTTGGACCATGGTATTGTGAAAGGCTTGCCTATAAAAAGGAAAGAAGATCTCTTGGCTAAACAGAAGTGAAAATTTGAATATCTTAAGATCTGAAATTTTGGGTGATTGATTTTAAAAGCTAGATCTAAATCAAGGAGAAAACTAAAGGCGAATCTATTGATAAGTCGTGATCTCTCGGGCGTATGAGCAGATCTGTGGATCTGACTGATTGTGGCACATTGGAGGATTGTTATTTTGGCCCTAATCAGAAGTCTGCAGGCGATCCAAAGGCACAGTGCGGGGGTACGCAATGCAGAAAAAGGTGCAGTGCGAGGTACGCAGCTCAGGAGAAAGCGCAATGCGGGGGGCACACAGTGCAGAAAAAGGCGCAGTGTGAGGTACGTAGGGCAGTAGAAGGCACAGTGCGGATGTACGCTATAAGTCAGACAGTAAAGGTGCGAATCTGAGCAGAAGTACGCAGAGCAGAAGAACGACCAGTGCGGATCTGCGCAGTTTAGACTCAGAAGAGCTGCAGATATACGTAGGCCCCTATTGATGAAGTTGCGGACTTATCTTGAAACATTTTTTGACTTTCTTTTATCTATTGCTACAGAATTCTGGGTGTAGATTTCTGGTATTACTTTTCTATTTTCAGCATTCTGAAGAGTTGGGTGATTCATTGGTTGATTGTATAAGGAGATTGGGTGATTTGCATGTACTTGATGATTATTTGATCTTCTTTGATCCAGTTTGAAAATTCATGAAACGTGGTCCTTTAAGAAGTAAAAGAGCTAAGGGGGTTGTAGCTCCCTTCCAGGAGAGACTGGAAAACGAGAGAGAGTTGTAGCTCTCTGCAGGTTGCAGCCTGCGTACTGGTAAAGGACTGCACTAGTACAAAATCATTGTAAAAGAAGTTTCTAATTGAAAGAAGATAGAGACATATTGCAGCAAGTGGTTTTCACCTACATTGGGTTTCCACCTTATATCTGGTATTCTTTGGTGTGACTATCTGTTTTTCTTGTTTCATGCTCATTATTATATGGTACTAACATACAAGTTAGTGATCAATATCCAAAGATTAAATTAAGTATAAATCTGGAAGGTTTATTAAAAGAATTTGATAATACTGATTCACCCCCCCTCTCAGTATTATTTCCAACACATTATACCATGTGGACTACGTTGAAAAGTGTAACTAGGTTCAGTCTTCATATCTACTCTTGATTCTTGTATATTGTAAAATGAAAAAGAAAATTATTATTTTCTTTTTGTAGTATGGGTTTCATACTCAAGGTAATTTTATTTTAGGTCAAAGTACCCATTGAGGCTTCTATATTTTTTTTATTGAATCAAGAAGTCAAAGATTCATTATCATATGTAGAAGACCCCTTTGAGAATCTTGTAACATGTCAAAATAATTATTTTTGTGTCTAAAGTGTAAAAATACCCCTCCAAGACCAAGTCATCTCGGTAGCTAAGAAGTCAGCCTCATTAATACATGTTTTCTTCCTTAGAAGCCTATATATAACAAAGAATTCAACCTTCTATGGACACACTCACTCATTCACTCATCAACCAAGAAAAGAAGATGAAGAAGAAGGCAAATGAAGGAAGAAGGAAGTCAAAAAATTTTGGTTGTTTCTCTCTCTATCTCTCTCACACGTGCGAAGATAAGGCTAGGGTTTTTCAGCTACAAGATCAAAGTTTTCAAGTTGTAGAAAGAAGGTCAAAATTGGTGGAAGAAAGGTCTATTTGGTCAGCTACTAACCCTAGAAGAGGAAGTAAGCGAAGGAGCAAGGAAGCCTTGGAATGTAATTTCTCTCACACATGTGGAAGAAGTAATTGTTGCCAAGGCCAAAAATTTCATACATGCAGTGGAGGCCGAAAATTTGTACCTGGGGGTCGAAGTTATACAGATAGAAGAGATTTGTCTTAGTTTGAGTTAGATAGAAGAAGCACAACATCAAGAAGGTCTAGCTCGGTCTTGGAAAGGTCTTGGTCTTGGTCTAGAGGTATTGGAATTTGCTAATTGAAGAATCTATAAGAAGAGAATACATTTGTGGGATTTCCTCTCAAGAGGAGAGGTGTTGGCCCTAGCTGGCATCCTGCATCTTGTGTCCTTGTGTATTATTGATTTCATGTTTTTGGTATCTATTTAATCATAAGAACAACACAATAATAAGAGAAGAAGCTAATAATCAAGAAGTAAAATTACGTCACAAGCAGATATCAAGTATAGGATAAATCACTCTAGTTGTAGCCCTGTTAATTTATCAACATGGTATAAGAGCTAAGGTTGACAAAGTGCATAATGAAAATCACTACATCGTTGAAGAAGCTATGGAATTTCTCATTGAAGCAGTTTTCTACAATGGCAAGAAACCGTAAGAAAGGCATCAAATAATTCAAGAATCTCCTATCATCAATCAAGATATATATGATTAAGACCTCTTCTACAAAGGATGAATGATTATTCTTAGCACTTACAAATACTTTTGAAGATGAAAATATTTGGGTAATTGACAATGGAGCATCTAGACATATGAAATGTGAACATAAAACAACTAAAGGCTCTATCAAGAGGAAAATATTCTTATTCGGTCGAACTTGGAGACAAAAAGGGTTATGCAGTAAGAGTAATTGGATCAACATCATTGGAGCCAGAAGATGGAGGAAACATACATCTCAACCACATTCTATTCATTCAAGGTTTGAATATAAAATTACTTTCTATTTCTTGTTTAGAATATAAAGGAGATAGAATTTCCTTTGTATATGGAAAAGTTCTGGTGTCGGATAAGGTATCTAGCATCAATAATGAAAAAGTTATTGGGATGTGTGAAGGAAGACTCTACAGACTACTTACCCCTCTCTCTCAAGCCTTGGTTCACATTGAAGTCATTCTATCTGATCTTTAGCATAGAAGGTTTGGACACCTTCATTACAAAATCTTACCAACTCCAAACTCAATGGGAATGGAATCCCTAAACTAAAGGAGGATCATGAAGGAATTTGCAAGGGATGTGCATTAGGGGAAAATTTAAAGAAACCATTTGGAATAAGTGCTTTAAGATCTAAATATATCTCGGATCTCATTCACTCTGATGTCTATGATCCTATGTCTACAAAATATCTTGGAGGTCATCTATACTATGTGACTTTCATTGATGACCACTCAAGTAAGACTTGGATTTATTTACTTAAGTCCAAGAATGAAGCATTTGAAAATTTGAGAATTCAAATCAGAAGTGTAGAATCTTATAGAAAGAAATATCAAGGTACTAAGATATCATAATTGAGGAGAATACACATCAAAGGAACTTATAGCTTTCTGTAAGGAGGCTAGAATTAAGAGGGAGTTGATAGTCCCATACAATCCAGAGAAAAAAGGAGTAGCCAAACAGGAGAATCGTATAATTGAAGAAAGTGTTATAACTATGTTACATGATCAAGATATACCTAAATTTATATTGGGTGAGGCATCCAAAACAGTTGTCTATATTCAAAATCAAATTCCTCGCATATCACTTAACAGCATGACTCCTAAAGAAGTGTTTACTGAGAAGAGACCATATGTAGATCATCTCCAAATATTTTGTTTCCCTGTATACCTTCACATTCCAAAAGATAAAAGGAGGAAATTGGATCCTACAAGCTTGAAGGGCATATTTGTTGGCTATAATAACTCTTCAAAGGCATATAGAATCTATAAAAACGAAGGACATTGAATTGAAGTTAGCAAAGATGTGATCTTTGATGAAAGTATTGCATATAATAGGTCCAAAGATATCCTAATTGATTTTGATGATAAAGATCTACCTATATTTGAAGAATCTCCAAGGGAGGAAGAAGAATCCAATAATGAAGAAGAAGGTCCCAGTGAACCTATTTAGCATGTTATAATCCCTGAAAATTGAAAGATACCAAAATGGTTAAAATCTATTCTTCAAGAAGAGGAAGGACATACTGCAAAAAAAGGTACATTTAGGGAAAGAAAGAAGCCTAAAAGGTATTCCGTGTATGCAGCCTATATGACAAAGTTAATTGAAGCAACAACATCCACATTTGAAGAAGTTGTCAATCATCAAGAATGGAAAGATGTTATGAATGAAGAATATCAATCTATATTGAAAAATGGAATTTGGGAAATTGTTCTAGGCCTGATAACAAATATTTAATAACTTCCAAATGGATCTAAAAAATTAATCATGCAGCAGAAGGAAACATTGAAAAATACAAATCAAGGTTTGTGGCTATGGGTTTCTCTCAATAACAAGGCCTTAATTATGAAGAGACATTTGCACCTCCAACTAGATACACAACTATAAGATTATTGGTCTCAATGGTAGAATCTATGGGATGGAACATCCATCAAATGGATGTCAAAACAACATTTATAAATGGTACCATTGATGAAGAAGTGCATATCGAACAACCTTTGGGATTTGAAGTGAAATATAGGGAAGCTCATGTTTGCAAATTGAATAAGCTAGTTTATTGCCTCAAACAAGCTCCAAGCGCCTGGCATGCTAGGACGGACATGTATCTAAAAAGAATGAGTCTTTCAAAAAAAATTGTTAATCCAAACCTATATATCAAACTTGTGAAGGATGAACTAGTCATCATTCTTCTATATGTGGATGATCTTTTTATAGCAGGTGTGGAAGGTCATATTCAAGAACACAAGAAGGTAATGTAATTCAATATGAAGGATCTGGGGTTGATGCACCATTACTTGGGGTTGGAAGTTTGGCAAGAACATGGTGAAATATATCTAGGTCAAGGAAAGTTTGTGATTAAGATGTTGCAAATTTTTGGCATGATGGACTACAAACCTATGAAAACCCCCATGGTCACAAATTTGAAGAGATTAAGAAGTTATGATTCAAGCCCTATGGATCCTACAAGTTATAGGCAATTGGTTGGCTCTCTGATCTATCTTGTGAACACACGTCCATATATTTGTTTTACAGTGAATATTCTCGACCAAATTTCAGATAGAGCCAAAACATGACCATTGGATAGTATCCAAGCATATATTGAGATATCTACGAGGGACAATACATTATTGCCTAAATTATTATAGAAATAATGATATCCAATTGATAGGATATACAGATTTTGATTGGGGAGGCAATGAGATAGATGGAAGAAGAACTACCCAGGGATGTTTTAGCTTGGGATCCTCTATGATCTCAGGGATAGGTTGAAAGCAAGAACCAATTTATTTGAGTAATGTTGAAGATGAATATATTACATCATGTGAAGTTAATAGAGAAGTTGTTTGGTTGAGGAAGTTGTTATCTGATTTATTTTAAGGATCGATGGACCCTACCATTATATATTGTGACAACATTAGTTGCATCAGGTTGTTTGAAGACCCCATATTCCATGGAAACACGAAGCACATAAACAAGTATCATTGCATATGAAATTTGGTGTGGGATGGGTGTTGTAGCTACAATATATCTCCATTGATGAGAAGGTAGTTGATATTTTAACAAAATTTCTTCCTAATAAGCAACTTGTGTATTTGAGAGACAAGCTTTGATTGGTTGATATCTCCTCCCTAGTTGAGAGGGAGAGATAGACACATCGTTCTTTTCTTCACTTTTTGAAGAAATAATTGAGGATTGGATAATCATTTGGTTTTCAATACTCTTTGAGGATGAGGTAGGGCATCAAATACGTAAGAGTAGTCGAAGAGGAAATTCCTTGAGGATGTTTTAATCAAAGATAGGAGTGGTCTTAGAAGGACATACCTTGAGAACATTTGGATGGTGTATGTACCTTGAGAGACAATTATGATGGTGTATATAAGTCATTGTCTCCCCAACATCGAGCTCTATTCTGTGGAGAAATAGAGTTGTTAGTCAAGGCCTTGCTATATGACAATGTTGGTTGGTAAGATGAGGTGCAATCAGATAAGATGGAATAAAATCTTATGAGATGGCTTACTAATATGACTCTTCTTATAAGTGTCAGGTCAGGAGGTAACTCATCAAATGAGATTATGTGTATTCATTTAGGCTGTTCATAGTTATATACATGAGGGAGTGACTGTTGAGTTTCATCTCCTGATGACTCTCCATTTTCTCTTATTATTTCTTTACACTATTTACAATTGTTCACCCAATCCCTATGATTAGGTGTCAACATTCCCCCCTTAATCTGAAGGGATGTTGGTGAGTTCAAGCATTGTTCTAAATCTTTCAAGCTTTTCTATTCCAAGCACTTTGGTGAAGATGTCTGCAATCTGCTCATTAGTGGAATAATGGAAAAGATGGATTGTTTTGGCCTCAACATGATGTCAAATCAAATGATATTTTGTATTGATGTGCTTCGTTTGATCATGGAACTTTGGGTTCTTGGCCAACTTTATTGTTGAGGTATTGTCAATCATGAGTGGAGTCGAATGTACTTGTTTTACCTACAAATCTTCCAAAATTTTCTTGAGCCACACAATTTCTTTTGTTGCCTCAGTTGCTGCCACATATTTTTCCTTTGTTGTGGAATCTGGTAGAACTGATTATTTGCATGATCTCCAGGAGACATCTCCTGATACAAGACTCATAGCATAACCAAAAGTAGATGCCCCTGTTTCTATCTCCATCGATGTCTGAATGAGAGTATCCAGTCAAGCTGAAGTCGCTCACCTGTGTATACTTGAGTCCAAACTCTTGAGTTCCCTTCAAGTACTTTAGAACTCTTTTTGCAACAGACCAATGTCCCTCACAAGGCTTTTGCATAAACCTGGAGAGGATTCCAACAGCAAACGAAATGCCTGGTCTGGTAGTAGTTAGGTAGTTGAGACTTCCTACAAGTTGTCTATAATTTGTTGCATCCTCAAATTCTTTTCCTTCAATGGATGTGAGTTCTAAGTTTTGTTCCATTGGAGTAGTGAGAGGATTGCATTCAGGCATGCCAAACCTATTCAACAGATCTCCAATGTAATTCTTTTGAGAAAGGAATATGGACTTTTGATGTTGAGTTACTTCAATACCAAGATAGTAATGAGCATAGCCCAAATCAGTGATTTCAAAACCTTTCCTCAATTCCTTATTTATGGATGCAATGTAGCTCTCATTGTTCCCTAGCATCAAGAGATCATCTACATATACCACAAGATATACAATTGTTTTTCCAACTTTCTTGACAAATAAAGTTGCATCATCAAGATCATAATGTTTGAAATTGAGTTTTAGAAGGTGCTCAATTAGTTTTTCATACCAGGCTCACGGTGCTTGTTTGAAACCATTAGAGGATTTCAAAAGTTTGCATACTTTATGTTCATGTCTTTCACAAAAAATCCTTCAGACTGGGACACAAAAAAATTCTCTTCTAGATATCCATTCAAGAAAGCAGTTTTTACATCCATTTGATGGACTTTCCAATCATTTTGAGCTACTAGGGAAAAGAGTGTATGGATGGTATCCCATTTTTTTGTGGGGGGAAATTATCCTCATAATATACCCCTTCCTTCTGTGCAAAGCCTTTTTCCACAAGCCTAGCTTTGTGCTTGTCAAGTGAGTCATAAGCTTTATACTTGTTCTTGTAGACCCACTAGTAACCAATTGGTTTGGTTCCCAATGGAGGATCAACCAGCTTCTAAGTGCCATTCTTTATCAATTCATCATACTCCTTTTGCATCGCTTCTTTCCATTCATCATGAGAAGCATCTTCTTTGAAGGAAGTTGGTTCAAAATCTGTAGACAAATTCAATTCACAATCATAAGAAACATCCATATCAACAGGTGAATCAGATTCATCTACATCACCTCCATTTTACCGGGTTGAATTTCTAGTTCCTAGCTTTCCAACCTCATCAGGATGAACACTTTCAAGTGTATTTTTCATCCACTTTGGGGGACCTTTCTGAGATGGTCCAGGATGCTCAATTGATTGAGTTGGGACTAAATCAAGATTGAGTCTCCTCCCAATTCTGTCAATCACATCACTCAAATTATCATTCGTTGTTGGAGTTTCATGGGGGGGAGAGAGTGCTTCATAAGAATATTCCATGGGTTGATATAATATAGGAATCCCCCCCTCAAGATGTGGAATTTGATTATCAAATTCTTGAAATGATTTTGCATTTGTGAATATATCCAACCAATCAAGTTTCCACTCAACAACATTGTCAACTTTGGATGATTCAAGAAATATTACATCTCTAGATACAACGAACTTTTTATTGACTTCACAATAGAGACGGTATGCTTTGGAGGTGTTTGAATACCCCAGGAAGATACACTTATGACTCCTTGCACCAATTTTGTTTTTATGTACCTTTGGTATCAAGGCATAACATGTGGAACCAAAGGCCCTGAGATGCTTTACTGAAGGAATGTGCCCATACCATATTTCATAAGGAGTCTTGTTTCTAAGAGCATTAGATGGACATCTATTCTTTACATATACAACACATAGAACTGCATCAGCCCAAAAAATCAATTTTACATTCTTGAAAACATCATGGAGAGCACCATATTTAAGATTGTCCTATTCATTCTTTCAGCTACTCCGTTCTGTTGGGGATTATAAGGCACAGTTGTTTGATGTTTGATCCCATGTTGGCGAAGATAGTTTTCAAATTCATTTAAGTGAATTCTTTTCCATTATCAGTGTGAATAGAGCCAATATGAGATTGTGCATCATTTTCAATCCATATATGAAAGTTCTTGAAGGTTTGAAAAGCATCAGATTTGTTCTTCAATAAATAAACCCAACACATTCTGGTGTAGTCATCAATAAATGTCATCATATATTTATTTCCATTTGCAGAAGGAACGGGCATTGGACCCACATAAATATGAATGAATAAGCTCAAGTTTTCTATGTGCTCTGGAATGTGAATCATGAAAAGGTTGTTTGCTATGCTTTCCTAGAAATGCAAGCATCACATTGCTTAAGTTTCCTAGGAATTGTAGGCAAACCAGTAACACCATTTTCTTCAACAAGCGGAGGTTGTCATAGTTCAAGTGTCCAAATCTAGCATGCCATAATAAACTTTATGGAAATGTACCTTCTTCATAATGATAATTGTATGAGAAATTTTGTGCACGAGCAGAGGTATACCTTGCAGCTTGAGAAGCCTTTCTTCTTCTATCCCCGTCATGACATTTCAGTGATCTGATGCTTTTCTCACCTCAACCTTGCCATTCAACATATGAATGGAGTGTCCTTGTTGGCAGATGTGGACCAAGGACAGCAAGTTTCTCCTCAGTTGTGGGATATATAAAACATGATGCAGAAAAAAGTCTCGAAGACCAAGCAATTTAAGCCTAATTGTGCCAAGCCCTGATGGGTTGAGTTTTGATTTGTCTGCAAAGTATACAACTCCATCAACATTGTCAGTAAATTCTTCAAAAAAATATATTTTAAAGGTCATGTGGCAAGTTGCTCCTGAATCAAGCAACTAATCATTTTTCCCGGAATAAAGTGAAGCATTAAATAAGTCTTCATTTACTCCAATATAACAGTGTGCCACAACATAGTGAGCAGATTCAGGTGCTTTACCTTTCTATTTTTCGTTAGTTTTACCTTTGGGTTGGTTTCTTTCCTGCTCAATTTTGTCCCAAGGAAACTTGCATGTTGATGCATCATGTGATCCATCTCTTTTTCAGCATATGCAATGCAAAACTGACTTTTCTCCTTGAGAGTGTCTACCCCCCTGCCTCTAAAATTTCTTCTTCCTCTTCCTCTTCCACTACCTCTTCCTCTAGAAGAATCTTGAGTAAGATTCTTCTCTCTATGTGTAAGACACACAATCTCTTCAGAAGACTGAGGATTTGTCTTCTTCCCAAAATCTTTCTCTCTTTTAGCAATTTTTTTCACAAGGGATTCAAAGGTAATTTCTGAGGTTTCCATTTTCATGCATTGACAAAAGATAATTTGAGTAAGTGGGATAAAATGCCTTGACAAAAGATATAAGCAGAATGTCCAGTTCAACATTAGTGACTTTGATATCATGCATAATAGATTTTACTTCTAATGCAAGAGCAAGAGGATCATCATTTTGTAATTCAAGGCTCAACAATTTAATCATGAGTTGAACAACTTCAAATGAAAAGTGTGAGTCATATAGTTCCTTTAGTTTTTGTAAGGCTTCGAAAGCATTTGAAAATGGTGAAGTATGGCGACTCACCTCTTCATTTACTGATGCTACAATCAAGGCATAAACCTTGTTCTTATTTTCCCAAATTGTGAATTCCTTGTCTGAGGTAGGTTGTTATGATTCTTTGTCTCCATCTCCAACACACACTCCTTTCCATAGCTCATTAAAAATGAGAGTGTGTTTTCTATTCCATGACCATTCTGGATAGTTCTCCTTGCTAGTGAGAACCACTCCCACAATAGATATCAATGAATGCATTTTTTTTTTAACTGTGCACTGTAAAAAGAATATAGTTCTACTGCCAATATATAAAATGTTTTCACTTTTGGTGTTAAAGAAAAAAAAATCACTGTACTAGAAATATTCTGAAGAAAAAAAAAATGCAATTCTGGTTAATAACGCAGTTCTGGTCAAAAATGCAGTATGAAGGGAGGAGCAACAGCGTGGGAGGAAGAGCAGCAAAAACTACATCTATCCAGTTTTGTATCGATATTTGATTAGGTTCTAATAACATCTGCAAAATATAATGGCAAGCATGCCAGTGATTATCGTTGAGACAATTGCATTGACTTAGAAAAAGATGGATATGACACTAGATGAAGTAGCAAAGATGTCAAAAAAAAAACATTCAAAAGACAAGGAAGCAACAAAGATAAGGAAGCTTGGAATGAGTAGCGTACATGGAGAATCTGCTGGAATTCAGCATTAGAAATCTATTGGCGGAGGCTAGAGATAGCAGCGTATACATTGAGTCACATTAGAAATGTTGCAAGAATGCTTCTATGGGCCAGATAGCGCACCAGGATTATTGGCAGCCTCATAAAACAGTGTGCTTTGAAGTATGGGAACTGCAAGGGGAGGTACACCAAGCTTTACACCAACATTACACTAGTTATCACGTAGAGGGCAGAGAAGTGAAGAAATATGGCAGATTGTAGGACAAATTTCTGAAAAATGGTAAAAGGGAGTTACAATGGCAGACTACAATGCCAAAAATGGAGCTGGCTCTGATACCATGTCAGGCCAGGAGGTAACTCCTCAAATGAGATTATGTGTATTCATTTAGGATGTCCATAGTTAAATACATGAGGGAGTGACGATTGAGTTTCATCTCCCGATGGCTCTCATGTTTCTCTTATTATTTATTTACACTATTTACAATTGTTCACCCAATCCCTATGATTAGGTGTCAACAATAAGATCTCTTCAGTATGATAATGTCCATGTACCATTACGAATACCTCCCTAGTTAACTTGGGAGTGTTGAAAAGTATAACTAGGTTTGATCTTCATATGTACTCTTGATTCTTGTATATTGTAAAATAAAAATGAAAAATTATTATTATTGTTGAATTTCATGCTCGGGTCATTTTATTTTAGGTCAAAGCACCCATTGAGTGCTTCTAGGTTTTTTTATTAAGTCAAGAAGTCAAAGATTCATTGTCATATGTAGAAGACCCATTTGGCATCTTGTAACATGTCAAAAGAATTATTTTTGTCTGAAGTGTAAAAATACCCCTCCAAGACCAACTCAGCATGGAAGCTAAGAAGTCGACCTCATTAACTCATATTGTCCCCATTGGAAGCATATACATAAGAGAGAATTTGACCTTCTATGGGAACACTCACTCATTCACTCATCAACCAAGAAAATAAGATGAAGAAGAATGCAAACAAAGGAAGAACAAATAAGGAAGTCGAAAGTTTTAGGTTGTTTCTCTCTTTATATCTCTGACACGTGCGAAGATAAGGATAGGGTTTTGCAACTACAAGATCAAAGTTTTCAATTTGCAGAAAAAAGGTCGAAATCGATGAAGAAAGGTTTATTTAGTCACCAACTGGCCCTAGAAAAGGAAGCATCCCAAATGAAGGAGAAAGGAAGCCTTGGAATCCCTACTTTATCTCACATGTGTGGAAGCAGTAACTGTTGCAGGGGAAAATTTCAGACCTCTAGTGGAGGCTGAAATTATGTGGTTGGGAGTCGAAGTTATGCAGATGGAAGAGATTTGACTTGGTTTGAATTGGATAGAGGAATCACATCATTGAGAAGGTTTGGCTTGTTTTTGGAAGGGTCTTGGTCTTGGCCTAGAGGTCTTGGAATTCGTCATTTGAAGAGTCTATAAGAACAAAAAATATTTGTGGGTTTTCCTCTCAAGTGGTGAGGTTTTGGCTCTGGCCTGCATCCTACATCTTGGTCCTTGTGTACTATTGATTTCATGTTTTTGGTAGTTGTTTGATGATAATAAAAACAAATAATAAAAATAAGAAGCTAATCATCAAGAAAAATTAAAAATACATCGCAAGTAGTTATCAAGTCTAAGAGAAATCACCCTAATTGTAGCCCTATTTATTTCTCAACAAACTATTCCCTTATTGCTTTCTTATTTCTCACTTATCTTTTTCATGCTAACCTCTAATTTGGAAAAAGGATTTTCTTCGTATTTTGTAGAATATACTTCAATGCGCAAGGTTTCTAGCTATTCAATTGCATTTATTTGTATACTATCATCATTTACATTGTACGATTAAATTATTTAAATTTAGGTTATCAGTTTTGGGATATACAATTGTTCCCATCCATAAATTCTTTTAGGATTCATAATGAAGATTTGAATATTTGCAATGGGTTAATTTCTTATAGCAATGGTGGACATTTCCCATTTCTATCCATTGTATTATTGACATTAGTTTATGCTCTTGATAAAGAGTAATTAGATTAATTTCATATTTCACTTTTCATTGCATGATATTTTCATTCCATTTATTGTACCCTAGATTATAGTGGTCATGATATAACTAAAGGGTTCCCCTTTTCAATGGAATAATGTCTAATTGTTCCATTTTTCTAGACGATCATGTGAATTTAATAAGGGACATTTACCTATGTTGATAGAAAGCAAGAATTAGAAAATATTTTTGCAACAAAAAAGTGTTCAATAGTGAAGAAGGTAATGGACGTTACCATGAGTTAGGTTGATATTAAATTTATATTATCTTTGGAGCTAGGAGATATCAATTGAGAGAGAAGCAAACTCACAAGTTCATGGAAGTGATATCCTTGCAGCAAGTTACACGGTCACATTGTGCATTGCATTTCTTGTGGTTACAACAAAGGAGACTCATTATTATAAGAGAAGCATTAGTAATAACCAAAGCAAGATAATAATTTTGGCATTAGATATTTTCCAAATAGGGTTCCTCTAAGGTAATTTTCATGTCATATGTTTGTTTGTGTTTGTGTTTTTGTTTGTATTGTTTAATTTGGTGGCATATACTTGTTGAAGAAAACATGACCATTGTTAATGCATAATGTGTTATTAAATATTTTTGTCTATAAGCTATACTATCTTGCTTTAAGATTTGTTTAGGTGAATCATTTAGCCATAATCCTTCAATCATAGATTATGTTGATATGAAAGTGTAGTTATTAACCTTAAAGGATAGGAGTTACCAATCAACATTCAATGGGATAAGAAATTTGCAAGAAATTGTAATGTTTATTCCTGTGAACCATGAAATTGGTACTAGATGATAATTAAATCAAGACCAATGAGATTCAGCATAAGATAACCCATTTGGAAAACAAAATGGCTCAAAGGGTCATAAATATTTCTTCAAATGGCTTATAGAATCACTAATATGAACCTTGTTTTCACTAACTTGGTCTTCACTTTGGTGCAACACAAAAATAAAAAAGCATGAAAACAGTAAATTTCCAATTTATAAAAGAAGCTAGAATCAGAAAGTACCTAATATGGAGAAAGAAAAGGAAACAATTAAATGTAGCGAGATTCAATCACCATTCAAAGTAGAGGCAAAGACTGGAACCTAACTATATTGCAACAAGTTACTATAAATTTATTTGTGTGTGCATGAGGCATTGGAGCACAAAGAATTTCTTTTTCTCATTCAAAGTTAGGAGGTCATGCTTTGACAAGGTGAGATATTGATGTCAATGTGAGAAGATTAGGAAACGAACCACCATTAACAAATTTTGAAGTGTTTAAGGACATGATCAAGTTATAGTTATAGTATACTAGTAATGTGTAGGAACAAAATATTTATTGTCTTTACATTAAATAGAGACAAGGAAAACAAGTGCAGGCCATTGACCACTAAGTTCAAAAAGGGAGCAATCTAATTAGGGATATCTCTTAAGAGTCCCAAAGTGCCTATGTTATGAAACCAGCTCAAGAAAATGATAGAAAAGATAGATCAACGCCTTAGAATTCAGCCTCTTCAAGGGGACAACCTCCTTTACATTACATAAATGAACAATTCTTGGATGATACAAATGAAAAGACCTCCTTTCTATATATAGGAGTCTAAGGGGTCATAACATTA
>APFE031524936.1:179667-248278 GCA_000404065.3 Pinus taeda
AATTTAACTAATCACGTAAATTTATTATTAATAATAAATTAGAGTTATCAAGTGGAGGGAGGGGAGGAGATTGTTTTGGATGTTAATGTGGGAGTCCAAATCTCACTAATATTCCATCCTACGTCTACTTGATATCTATGAGCACACTCGCGGCATAGCTATGGGCTCTCCTATATCCCCCATTATTGCCAATTTGTTCATAGAAGACTTTGAAACCAAAACCTTGAATACCTCACCACTAAAACCAAAATTATGTAAAAGATTTGTCGATGATACTTTCATTATATGGCCTCGTGATCTTGATACATCAAACATTTTCAAACAATGCCTCAATAGTTTATCCAACTCCATCAAATTCACCATGGAAATTGAAGTCGATGCTACCTCCCTTTTCTTGACATATTCATCACCAGAAATCCTAATGGATCCTTATCCCACCAAGTATACAAGAAAAGAACTCATGTTGAGCAATATCTCCATGCCACCTCCCACCATCATCCTACCCAGAAACTTGGAGTTATTAACACCTTAGTTACCAGAGTTGTAAGAATATCTGACGAAGAGCACTTGGAAATGGAAAAGGCCCATCTGATAAATGTGTTCCTAAAGAATGGATACAATAAACATCAAACCATTAAGGCTTTCTGTAAAGCTAACAAAGGGCCTAAAAATAAAAATAAAAATAACAAAAAGATGGATAATAATGTTGGCAAAGTTAACCTACCATACATTTCAGGAACTACTGATAAGATTGCATATATCATAAGAAAGAATAACATTATGGCCACCTTCAAAACCATGAATACCATCCATAGCCACCTAAAATCTGTGAAAGATCCCCTTGACCCTAAACGCCAAAAAGGGGTTTATCTAATACCTTTCTCTTGTGGTAAGTCATATGTGGGGGAAACTGGTCAATCAATCAAAACTAGAATCTAAGAGTACTCAGCTAACATAAAACATAATCCCTCCAAAACTTTTGCTTAAAATAACACCAAACATCAAATTTGTATTGAAAACACTTGCATCCTAGCTAAAATTGATCATTATTTTCATAGAAAAATTAAAGAAGTTATAGAAATTAACAAACAACCTAATAACCTTAACAGAGACATAGGATGGAATATTAGTGAGAATTGGATTCCCACATTAACATCCAAAATAATCTCCTCCCCTCCCTCCACTTGAGACCTCTAATTTATTATTAATAATAAATGTACATGATTAGTTAAATTTAAAAAAAAAAAAAAAAAAAAAAAAAAAAAAAAACACACTATAATAATTATATAAAATACAACTTTAAATTTAAAAAATTAACCATATATAATATAAAATAAAATTAAAATTTATTCCCTCACATTAATAATACAAAATATTGCCCCACGCATTAATAATACAAATATTTATATATATCATATTAATATTAATATTATATCAACACAATTAATCAATCTTAATTATAATTAATCTTACTATAATTAAATTAATCAATATAAATATAAATATCTTATATTTACACCATAATATTGATACATATTCTTATTAATTTAATTTTAACACCTTCCCTTTTATCATTTTTAGGGTTTCCCTATCGGCTCCTCTTTTTTACCCCTTTACCTATTTATCTAAACCTCTTGTGTGATCAGTGTTTCACATCTCTTTTTATCATGATGATGAACCATTGTAGTAGATTCGAAATGTCGATTAAAACAATTATAAACTTGAAATTTCATCTTAAATAAAATTTCCACTTACCTGGAATGTTTTCTTCTTTAAATTGTAAACCATTTGTAATCAGCGAAATTCTTATTATTCCCATTTTCCATCATTCATCATTGTTGGTCACTTCGCATCAAACAAGGTAATAGAAAACAACTACCATTGAAACTTGCTTGGGGTTTAACACTCCATAAGTCACAATGATTGAGTTTGGAGAAAGATTTGATTAATATTGTAGAACAAGAGAGACAAGGTATGATGTTCACTACAATAGCTTGATTTAAAGATTTGAATGGTTTATAATTTCAACTGGCATTTTCATATGATTCATATGAAAAGATGGCAAAACTAACAAGTGTGACAATAAGAAGAGTAGAAGAAAATAGTTCGACATTGATCATAATGAAGACTATATATAATTAACTACATTCGTGTTATTAATATTTTCGATCATTCAACATAATTACATTGTCATTTTGCATTCAAAAATATTGTTTCATTAGTTTTCATTGTCAAAATATTGAACATCCAGTATTGGGATGACTTGCAAATCCATAGAGATGTGTGTTTTTTGTAGCACTAGCAAGCTAAATAATAGGAAACTTTGGATGTACATGCCATTACTAATATTAAGTAAACATTGAGAAAGTGAATCTATGTTTGTTGGAGGTTTAATACCAAAAAAATTTTGTATGGATTTTGTTGGAGATTTGACCATGTCTATGGAAGGTCGTGACTACTTGTTTGTGGTTTTAGACTAGCTCAACAACACGTGTATGCTAATTTCTTGTAAGAATACCATCATAGATCATGAAGCTATTGAATTGTTCTTTGCAAATGTATGGGTAAATGTTGGTTTGCTAAGTTCAATTTTGTCTGGTGATTGGAACTTTAACTTCTAGGAAAAAATATTTCCAATAGTGTGGAAAGGATGAATACAAAACTAAAGTGTTCTATTGTGTTTCATCCTAGAAATTATGGAAGAAATAAAGTTATGAACATAACATTGCTTCAATTATTGAAAGGATATAACAGTAACCACCCAAAGACATGGGGTGACCAAGTAATATTATTCAACACTCTTACAACACAAAAATTCATTCTTCCACCCAAGAATATCCTTTTGAGACTTGTTTTAGTTTAATTTCACCCTCACTTTTTTATGTTGTTTATGAATACAACAAGGAAGAAAAACAAAGGTCAAGTTTTGGCATTATTACAAAAGTGTTTACGCCATGCTCAAGATTAATTTATGTGATGTGAGGTGCATGGCATGTTGACCACCCTTGGTTGTGTCGTGATGGGTATACAATTGGGAGATAGCTTCCTCATGGATCAATATACCTTGAATTGATATTTATGTGGTGCATTTCCTTGGCATATTAGGGACATATGTGGCATGATGAAACTTTTCATAAGGCACACAAGGTGGTCTTGGTCGCTTACTTGGGAGGGAAACCTATTTAGAAGAGCATTGGGTATCTAAAATTTAAGTCATTGAGTTGTAGATAGTATGGGGACAATAGGTCGCTTGCATGGAGGCTAATGTGTGACTTGAGAACACTTTGGTTGAGTGTTCATAGAGGTGTGGTAGACTTAGAGGAGCTGACATTAGAGAGAGCACTGCAACATTGGAGGGCTTTGGAGTTATGTTGGTCACTTGTTATGGAGCACTCACCTTGGGACCTTTGCTTGTTGGACGTACATACCTTCGAGTTTGACATGTGCCACTTAAAGTTGGAATGCTTCACATCTAGACTTGAATAAGAATTAATTAGGTTTCTTGCTTATGGACCTTGTCCACTTTATTATTGGAGCTTGACAAGTGCCATTTAAAGGTGGAATGCTTGACATTTAGATTTGAATTGTAATTAGTTAGGTTGTTTGCATATGGATCTTGTCCAGTTTATTATTGTTGTTCTCCCTCACCTTTTATATAGATAAATGGAGAAGAGAGTTTTTTCATTCATTCATTATAGGGCATTATTAGAGATGTAAGATTTGTATTTTTCATTATACTTGTTTTCACTGTAATTTGCATTATATGTCATTTCTGAGAAAACAATTGTACCTAAGAGAGGTGCTTGGCCTAGTATAAGTTATTGGGTGTGTAACCCTAGTATTCTTTGGACAAAACACTCAAACTCTAGAGGGGTTGTTCTATTTTATTTGTTGTTGATCATACTTTGAGGTCTGCAAAGGTATAGAGATAATTTCTCTTATTGTTAGAGTGTGACACATTGGATGGTACTTTCAAGTTCACACATTGAAAATGACAGATGCAAATGTTTTTGTCCCTAAGGCAAAACTTTGGGAACATATTGAGACAGAGATTGTTGCACCTATCAATCTAAAAAAGTAGCCTTACATATGAAAAAGGAATCCAACTTAAAGAGGATCATTTTTATTCGGTGAAGGATCACTTGATCACTCACAATGGAAAGAAAACAATCAGTAAGAAGATGTACGATGCTTTTTTTTCCACATAAGAGTTCCAATATCTCTATAAAGATACTCTTGAGAAATAAGCTTCTATTCATCCACATGATTAACAATGATACAATGGTGAGCTACCTAGCTAAGGTCACAAAGTTGAGATTTAATTAGCTACTATACTGGTAAAAATGGAGGAAAAAGAGTCGGTTTCTATTACCTTGAATGGGTTTACTCCATCCTAGAAACCTTTTGTCCAACATTTTTGTGCTCTTGAGCATTTATCTACTTCTAATAGGTTTGGTAAGACTTTGTGGAAAAGGAGATAAAATTAAAATCTTGTTCAATAAAGAAAAGGGAACTAAAAGACTTAGCCCCCATTAGGGGGGTGAGAAAGGGAAGCAAGAAAGAATACAAATGTAAGAAGGAAGGTTCAATCCATGGTGAGAAAGATTTGAGTAATTTGAAATGTTTTAGGTGCCACCAAAAGAGATATTCAACCAACCAATATTTGAAGAAAAGAAAGGCCAAGCATTGAGTGCATGTATTGTAGTTGAAGTGGATGAATTGTCATCTTAACTTGAGACCACCTTCTCAACGGTCTCTTATTTGTCTTCTAATGATTGTGTTTAGGGTTAGATGGTAAGTGGATAGTGGAGCATCAAGACATGACTTATGAGGACACCCTTCAATGTGCTTCAAGAGCAAAAGGGAGGAACAATGATGGATTTAGGTGATGATGCTACATACCCTATGAAAGAATTTGGTGCCATCTCCTTTTGGATACCAACAAGTGATGTTCTTGAGTTACTGATTTTTTGTTTCTTCTTGGTTTGAGAAAAAAATTTCTTCCACTTTCTTGTATATGAAACCTTTAGTGCAGAGTTGCATTTGAAGGAGAATAGTGCAGTATCAGTGATTATAGTCTAGCAAGTCCAAGAACTTTAGCTAGAGGTGCATGGGATGGTGGTCATTACAAGTTATTGTTGATATGTAGTCCATAGCAGCCAAAATTGGGTGGGCCTTCTAGTTTTAAGGAGGTATATGCAAAGCATGTATGTCAGGATGCCATGGAGATAGGTTCAAAACCTATTTTGGACTCAATTATTAACTCCAAGCTTGCAATTGATGTGTGCATTGGAGAGTACTAGAACTATATTATTCAATTGTCTTGAAAAGAGGGAGTTGACATTAATGAGATTATTGCTCTAGCTACCATAGGATTCTCTTGAAAAGAGGAAGTTGACTATGTTGAAAGTTTCCATCAGTTATTGGAAGTTTTAAAGTGCAAGGGAGAGATACCCATGTTGGAGGCCCTATGGGTTGTTGGTTGCAATACATGCTTGGTATTTCAAGATGGATGAAATTTGCAAAGAGACTTTTGATTGTGAGTTGGATAGATCAGCCCACTTGTCTTAGTCTTAGAGAAGCAATTATCTTTGCAAGATGTCCTAAATAGCTATTGATGTGATTCCTAAATTTTTTGGTCTGTGAAATTGATATGAAGGATGTTGGAATTTGTTAGATTGCTAGTGATCCACTATTATATTCCTTCAAAATCACTTTATCAAAGGGTAGGTTCAAGATGTTATAATAGTATCTTATTTTTTTGGATAAATTGAGAATTCTAATGTTTATGTTATTCATATTCTAGCATAGCAAAACATTGTAATGAGCTAAAATGTCAAGTTTGATGATGATGCACGATTCTTTAGAGCACAAGTATCTCCTTCAATGATTGAAGTGAGTGAAAAGGATGATGTTTTAGAGTCTAATTTAGAGGTTAGAGAAGAATCATATTGAGGTGTGGACGAGGAGAGCTTGAGGATGGATATTTCCTCACCCTCTAACACATAACAAGGAGATATGCTTATTCAAACATTGAAAGCTACACAAGAACATTTAAGAGCACCCACATCTTCAATGAGGGCAAGTATGCCTCCTGGGAAATATGTTGGCCATATTGCAAAAGTTACTTCAACAATATTACCAACCTAATGAGGACTCTCCAAAGTTCTCATTTTCTTAAAAGGTTGCATTTAATGGTTGTTTTTACTTCCATTTTGAAAGGTGGTGCCACTAGTTGCAATCTTTTATTTCAAGATTAAAATTATAACATTTTGCAACCAAGGCCTAGAATATTGTAAATAAAAACATTACAATCAAACCCAAACCAAATTGAAGTGCTAATATGACACTCATTTTTTTTTTCGAAATCAAAATTACAACTTATTTAAAATAATAATCTTAACCAATATATTAAAATTAACCTTTAAATTAAAAAGCAATGTTACAAGCGGCACTCTTTTGTTTTATATAAGATTAAAATTAAAACTAGTTTGGAATATTAACCTTAACACAAATATCATTGCAACCAATTTTATAATCAACCTTTAAACTATAAGAATATTAATTAATAACGATAAATTCTAAATTCTATATTTAAAATTGTAACATTTTTAAACTATAATTTGAAAATTCAGTAATATATCATATCCATGTTTATATCCTCCTTTATAATATAAATTTAAAATATAATATAATTATATATTTCACATATGAAATAAAAATAATATTAAAAATTAATATATGAATAAGCATTTTTTAACAAATGCTTTATAATGTGAATAATGATGGTTTTTACCACAAAGGTTTTATAATGTGTATAATGATGGTTTTTACCACAAAGGTTTTATAACATCGTATGCATGTCCCATTCATCAACCACCCACGATTCACCCTCTTTTCGCATCTTATATAAATATCCTATTCATATGTTATAAAAATATTTTTTTGTATTTGGTTATATTTATGTATTTAAAGAAATATTAGTGTATATTTAATTTATAATTTTATAAGAATATTTTTTAATGGAATTAAATTTTTGTTTATGGTTTATACTTTTATTAAAAATTGGGTTTATATTTTGGGTGATGAATTTGTTTATCATTAAGTTAAATAAAATATATTGATTAATTTTCATTAAATTTTGAACTTGTTTATATTTTAGATTAAAACGTTATTGCTATATACATTAAATTGGTTTTCTTAATAAAACCAGAAAGAAATCAGGACTAATTATTATCACTTTTTTTCTAACTTACTTTTATATATATAGTATGATTGGATTTTTAGGGTTTTGTTTCTAAGGTGATCAAGATTTGAAATTCACAGTAATCGAGAGTATATAATAAAAAAATAATCATGTTAAAGTTGGTATAGCCCAAACCAAGTGTAATTCTAAGGGGATTTTGATGACTTAAATACATTTGCATCATGATTTATTAGATTGCATGCTAGTCCTGCAAGTCCATAACACGCGCGAAATGTGTTTTATTTGGTTTTAATTTTTAATTTGTTTTGATATATAGTTTTTTGTATTTTTCCAATTCATAAGTTAATTTTAAGATCTTGTAGTATAATGGTACCTTTTCTTCAGTTAAGGTTTCAAATAAGTTCTATTTACAACTCTAAAAGACTAAAAGCATCTTATTCATAATGCCACTTTTGATTTGGGGAATGATTTTAGGATTTTGGTTGCAACCATACCAATTTTTGCATCCATGGTTTCAAACATGTTGTAGTTTTAAACACCAAAGAAAGAATGGTGCTATTGTTAGCACAATTTTTCGGTTCAAGGGTTGATTTTAGAGATTTTGTTACCCACATTAGGGTCACAATTGCAAAGAATTATAATTTTAATCTTGAAGAAGAAAAATGTGCTACTAGCAACACTACTTTTTAATTCAATGGTTGATTCAAATGTATTTAACACAAATATATGAGTTACTAGGATTAGAGTTCTCGTTTTGATATCATAGTTCTCATCAAGTTGATAATTTGGTTCTTCTACTTGTGAACCTTTTAGTTGTTTAAGGAGGTGGTTGAATGCCTTGCTAGAGGAGAAAGATGTTTGGTGACAATGTATTTCCTTTGACTAGAGATTGCATTAAGTACATATTTGCAAATAGAAAATTTAAGTGAGATGCTAAGAGAGAAGACCAACGCTTGTGTGAACACTTTCTTCTTAAAAAAGGAGTGTTGGTTCTTGAAATTATTTCAAAAGTGTTCATATCATGCTAAGGGGTGCTTCATGTGATGTGGGGTGCACAATGTTGACTACCCTTGGTAGTACATGATGAACATACACATCAAAGATAATTTACTCATGCATGTTATACCATGACTTGAAGCCTATGTGATGCATTTACTTAGAAGTCTAGGGACTTATGTTGCATGATGACACTCTTCATGAAGCACACCTGGAGGGCTTGGTTCCTTGCTTGGAAGGACAACCCATTTGGAGAAGCATTAGGCATCTAGAGCATCTTGAAGGAAGGTATTAAGCCCTAGGTAGCATAGGGACACTTGGTTGTCTGCATAGAGCCTTATGCTTAACTTGAGGATGGTTGGAGTGGAAAGAATTCGTGAACATATAGTGGACCTAGAGAAGCACATGGATTGGGAGGGAGAATTGGAGGCCTTTGGAGGAGCGTTGGATGCTTCTTGCTAAGCGCTCACCTTGGGACCTTTGTTTATTAGATGTGCATGCATTGGATCTTGACACATGTCACATAGAGTTTGAGCACTTCACATGGGGACCTATCTAGTGATTAGTTAGGTTGTTTGGTTGTGGACCTCAACAACATAATTTTTATTGGCATCTCTCATCTTCCATATAAATAAAGGGATGAGAGAGTCTTTTCATTCATTCATTCATTCATCATACATCATTATTAGAGATGTGAAAGCTAGAGTGAACTTGTGTCTTTCACTTGTACTCTTTATTGTACGTGTCCTCTTTGTTTTGAGAACTAGGGTTCTTGAGTTGATTCAAGAAGAAGATTAGGGTTAGATTTTTCCCTAAAAAGACAACAGGAGCTATGGTTTTCATAAACCTAAAATAGCAAAGGGAATACTTGTTCTTGTAGTTCTTCCAAGAAAAGATGAATTTTGTGGCATTTGGAAACCATAATGTTGCTAGGAGTCCTTTATGTGAAATGATAGCGAGAGATGATCTTAATTCCTCTTGTACATTTATGGCATGTAAGTGTAGATGTCAACCAGAGCTTGTCGATGTATATACTTGATTTTTGTAGATCTTGGTGAATAAACTAGCTTTAATTGAGAGTGATTTTAACTAAGAGTTTATCTGGGTTTTCTTATGGTTTCCCTGCTATGGTTATATATATAATATAATATTAATATATATATATATAATATATATATATATAATATATATATATATCGGTTTTCTAGTTTCTCTCTAGAAATAATCACTTCAACTAAAGTAGTTTTTCACCAAGATCTACAAAATCAAGTATATCATAACAAGTCTCTTTGGCATCTAACTAGAAACCCATAGCAAGGAACATAAGAAAACTCACGCGCACACAAAACGAGATATATATATATATATAACCATAGCAAGGGAAACCATAGAAAACCCAATATATTATATATATATATATATATATATATATATGGTTTTCTTATGGTTTCCCATATATATATATATAATATATATTATGGTGTGTGTGCGTGGGTTTTCTTATGGTTTACCTTGCTATGGGTTTTCTAATGTAGATGCCAAGGAAAACTTGTTGATGTATATACTTGATTTTGTAGATCTTGGTGAAGAAACTAGCTTTAGTTGAAAGTGATTTCTAACTGAAAGAGCTTATGGCTAGAATTTTCTTATGGTTTCCCTTGCTATGGTTTAAAAAAGCATGACATATATATACATATATATATAGTATACACACACACATCGCGATGGCTTAATTCAAACTAGTAAAACCCTGTTTTTTAAACCCTAGCAAGTAAAACCATAAGAATATATAGATAGCATGTTTCACTATCCAAAAATTGTGTGCTTGGATATTTAATGAGTAAATGCAAATTAGACATAATGTTGAGCAAATTTTGTAGATTTTGACTAAAGGGGAAAATTTACAAATTGTATTAATCTATTGTAATATGTTCTTTTCATATATGGTTTATATTGGGAAGTGTGTCCTAGGGGCTAGAAACATTGTCCCCTTGAAGTTCACTTGTTCAATATTTATTTTCTTGCATTGACTTGTGTATTAGGTTGAAAATAAGTGAATTATATGTTTGTAATTTATATTTCAGATTTGGCCATAGGGCTAGAAGTTCAGAAGAAATAGAGCCAAGGAACCTTCACGTTGAGGTGAAATTTTGAATTTGTAGTATAGTACAAATTTCAACAAGAAGATATGCAAAAGGGAAGGAAAAAAATAAACAAGTTCAGTCAAAAGATCAAGTAGGTTCATCTAAAAATGTATGTGTAGATTTGAGAAGAGTCATGGAGATGTAAGCTAATATGGCCAACATAGAATCACAAATTCTTTGTTGGGGACAAAGTGTGGCTCTATCTCATTAAAGAATCTCTACAAAAGATAGCTATGAAGTTGAAGCCTCTAAGTTATGGACTTTTTTAAATCATTGAGCAAGTCAATAATAATGCTTTCAAACTAAGCCTACCTTCTTATATGAGAATGTATTTAGTGATCAACACAGAAAAATTAAGATTGTTTTAACCATCTTCACTAGATGGAAAAAAGAACAACAAGGTCAATCTACAATGGAAGATTTTGCACCAAATGCACTTAAAATTGGGCACAATTTTGCAGAAAAATGTAGCACTAAATCAAAGAGAACAATAAATTTGGCAAATTAGCCTAATGGGACCCAGTTCAAGGAAAGCTAAGTGTTAGGAGAGAAACCAAGTTGCAAACAAGTTTATTCTTATGAACCCAGTTCGAAGAAAACTAAGTAATATTAAAAAAAAGCCAAGTTTATTCATCTTTCCTTGGAAGTTTATGGTGACCAAAAGCCTCCCACTATTGTGGTGTGGTCCGATTATATCCATAAAGAATTAAAATGATTAAGTAATTAATTATCTAATCAATGTGTGCCCAAAAACCCTTGTGAATTTTCACTTTTGAAAATTATGGCCATGTGAAAGCATGGACAAAAGGATGGGAGTTTGTTGCCCCCGTGCTCTACACTCTGCACGAAGGGAGGACACAAAATAAAATGGCGAAGGCAAGTCTTTGCAGAAGTAATTGGTTATGCATAGTGGAATGTTAATTCTACACTCTACATGGACTACGCAGGTTTTTTGAGCTTTTCGTCATGTCACGGAAGTAGTTACCTTCACGCTCGCTGCAAATTCTAGCTTATGCAAAGAAAGGGAAGGAGTCAAAGCATAGTCTAACTTCATGCTCCACCCTCTGCTTAGAAACTAAAGGCTTCATGCGTCACCCTCCGCTCAGAGACTAAAGACTTCATACTCCACTAGTGCATGCAGGGCAAGGGCTAACCAGCCTGCCATAGGGCATTAAATGCCCTGGTACATGCATGCTATATAACAAAATAACATACAGCCTTTATTTTTAATTTATGCAGCCACTGAGAGCTGTGTTATTTTGTTATATAGCATACATGTACCAGGGCATTTAATGCCCTATAGCAGGCTGGTTAGCCCTTGCCATGCATGCAGGTCATGAGACATAATTACTCCACATTCATACTTCCGCATAACAGAGTAAACAGATGCCCAAATACAAAGTAGGCCTGTGCCTAGCTAGCAGCCAACGTGGCCACCCAAAATGTCAACACGTGAGCCTTTGCCCGATCAAACTAAGCAGCCAACGTGGCCACCCAAAGTGTCAACACGTGAGCCCTGACCGATCAAAAGATGCCACATGGCAGTTTAGAAAAACACAATATTTCCAACTGTGCAAAATAAAAATAAAAATAATAATATCTATTTTTAAAATCACCTCATACACTAAATTGGCGAGACCCCTGGTCCCAGACACACCTCTGCATAGCAATTTTTGGAGAGTCTACAAAAGTATACATACTCTTCCCCTTTGGAATTGAACCTGTGACTTTTTACAAACTTGTGACTTCTTACAAGAAACCACATGTTATTAACCATTAGCACTATAGAACAATGGTGGGGTATTTTCACTGAAGCCTTGGATAGGTTCTGAAAAAGGTTGGAAAGGTCGCAGATCTTTTGGATACCCAAGAAAGCAAGAATATAATGACAGGTTTACAATGGACTAGGAGTCCAACTGGGAAGCAGCTACCGAAGGTTGCACTGGAGGTTCCACCAATGAGTAGGTGACAGAAGATAAAATATCATCCAAAGGTCTAGTTGACGGGGTTGTACTTTCTAAAGAGTTTGAAGATATCAACTTAGATTGGAGCTAATTCATTGGACCGCAGGAAAGATCACATCAGATTGAGTTCTGCATTGACATTGTACATTGTATTTCTTTTGTTTATAGAAAAAGCTTCTACTTATAAGAGCTCCATTAACAATAACAAGAGCAAAGTAGCCATTTTGAAGTTGGAGTTATCCCATAGCAGGCTTCTCCAATGTATTTTCTTATATTACTTGTATATATGTGATTGGAGCGTTTAATTCTGCAGCATACACTTGTTAATGAAAATAGTTACTGTTGATGCACAGCAGGTCACTGTAACCTTCTGTTCACAGTCAATATTATTCAGCAGTGAGATCTATGTAACCTTTTGTTCACAGTCAATATTATTCAGCAGTGAGATCTATGTAGGTGAATCGTTTGGTCATAGGCCTTCGATTATGGATCAGATCAGGATAAGGGGTTGTGGACGGCAGAAAAGAGGATTTACAGCGTCTGGCCTTCACTATCATCATATCCAATCACTGATTTGAAGTAAGAATCTTGAGCTGTGTCATTCAACAATTTAGAGGCAGACTGTACATATTTTACAACATGCTGGATCCCAATATGTTTGAAACAATACGCTTGTGATTGCGGGGGAGAGGTGTTTGTTTCCAATATGACCATTAAGGAAGAATGATAGCATATATGTAGTCTAAAGGTCCTATTAGAATGCACTGTACTTAGCATGGTACTTTTGAATTAGTGGTTTAAGAAAGTGACTTACAGTTATAAATTCACATGTTCTTTTAGTTATATAATATCATAATGTTGATTCTCACCACCACACCTCTCTCAAGATACATCACTTTTATATCTCTTTTTCACACATTTTGAATAATATCGGGTATCTATTCACTCTGCAAATTTTCTCAGTAATGCCTGTGCAAGTTTATATTAGGTACCTGCATCTTATTCTAGTCAGTGTCAAGTGTTTTAATAGGATCCTATTAAAAGACTACAGCTGATGCTAAGTGCATTGGCTTGGATAGAAGTCTTAAAGTGAGGAAATCAGAAATGTGAAGGGAAGACTCGAACAGTATATATGAATCATCTCCACCAATGTCAAGTGCATTGCAGCATATAGGAGCAACAAGCGAGAAAACTGAATAGAGGAATTAGAATACAATTAATTTGAATGAGGTCTGTCTCATACTATTTCCACACTCTGTGATTCTGTTGTCACTACAGATAAAGAATGCGCACAAAAAAAACACCTTCCTTTTCTCATGATAAAAAAACAATAACAAAATAATGGAGCAGAAAGCTGTGTTTATATATATTGACTTCAAAAACCGCCATACTTCCTATAAATTTGCAACAGTTTAGAGCACTGAAAATGTCAACTTCAGCTGTGCGCCAATGCTGCTGAACAATCTCCAATATGAACGTTCTCAAGTATATTTCAAAACTATTTCCCGAATCACTTTTTCAGGTGCTGCGTGCAATAAATGTCACTATTAGAATTAAGAAACAACAGCTTACCAACAAATAATTTCAATAATAGAAATTAACGTGTGGAAAAGCTCTCTTACCTTTACAGCCGGTGAATAGTTCAAACTGTCCCATTGCCTGTCTTATGAACATCTCCAGCCCACTGACAACCAAAGCTCCAGTTGCTTCAGCATCTTGCAAGAGTCTCGTCCATTTTGGTGTATAAACAGCATCAAAAACCACAGCATATGACGATAAAGCCTCCTGAACAAAGAGTCGCAAACATCAAAAAGTGCTTGCATTCCAAACCAGTTACTTCTAGTGCTAAGCAAACATATTTAATAAAGGTATATTATTCGTTAACATTCTACAACACCGCAATATAGAAAATCAGAAATGTAATCAATAGATATCACAAGAGAATACTGACTGCACAACACAGTCGTTGGTAATGATAATCTAGCCATGAAACAATTGCACGCCAATTAAAATAGAAGGGTGCCATAAGTTTGATTGAAACCATCCTGGAAATGTTCTATGTCAATAATACAGAGGTATTTCATTGATGAGCAAAATATTTTTGTAACAATTAAGATAATCTCTTTGGATGATGTCAAACCTTAGATATAGGTGTTTGGCTGACATTTGGCTGCATCCCCATTGATGTTGTGTTTGCAAGAATCATTCCAGTTTCTGGATGAAAGTGATCCAATTTGTCTAGAGGGATAGCTTCTCCTTCAACTTGGATTGCCAAAGCCTTTGCACGCTCTTGAAAATGTAACACACAAAAGTAGAATTCAGTCACTACTATTAACATTCAACTCAAACTTTGATAGAAAAGTTACCCATCTTTTATGTATCAAATATTTCTCCAGGTAGACTAATTTGTGCATAAACATATGAAGGCACACATACATTGTAGAGACATTCACCTTTTCTATGCGTGTGTGCTGCATCTTAACAGAGTTCTTTGGTCAAACAAAAAGGCTAGCAAGAAGCACTCAAAATGATTGCCATGGTAACATTTTAAGGTCATCTATATTTGATGTTTTGGTCTTATTGACACAATTTCCCATGATACTCCTCAGACTGTTCTATATTTTAATTTTTTTTTATTTCAAATATTATTTCATGGATTTTGCTGATAATATCTACCATGTTGCTTGACTATTCAAAAAATTATAAATTGTTAGTAATTAAACCTATGTCAATATTATTTCAGACACTTCTTTTTCCAAAGAAACACGTGGAAATCCAAGGAATGTATCCCCACATTCACAGAGGGCATCCCTAATAGAATCATCAGTATAGACTAATGCACCTCACTTTTCTTTCCAAGGAAAACCTCATGCGAAACCCAAGGAATGTTTCCCCGCATTCATAGATAGCATCCCTAGTAAACCCATCAATATAAACTAATGCACCTCACATAAGGGGGATTCAAAATGGAACCTGCCGACACGGACCTATCAAATGCCCAATAATATTGGTAACAATTGTTTGAGCTAACTACTTGGGTTATCTTTCATTTTTGCAAAGAGGTGTTTTCAGCCCTGGACAATGGGTCTAGAAGAGGCTGCATCATCTAACTGCAAGCATAGCAGTTTCCTAGCATATTTCTCCTTGTGAGGAAAGAGAGATAACTCCCAAGATTATCTTAGACATGCACGAGTCCCTAGGCACTTCAGAGTAGAGCTGATCCAGATGAATATTGGTGGCCACCCACCTATTCCACTTGGGTCAGCACAGTTTCATATTTTAGTAGTTTTTTATTTTTGGCAGTTTTCAGATCTTGAACTTTTGGAGCTTTTTTGAGGCCCTAAAACGCGTTTTTTGGGGAAACGGGAAAACATAAGTCAAAGACTATCATTTGAAGTCAAAAGTTGTTATACTTGGATAGACCAATCTAACAAGCTATCGTGCGCGCTAGACAGAGATTGTATGAAAAAGTTGACCCGGAGAAGTTGACGTTCCAACTTATCCCATCAGGGCCCATAAATCTTTGGTGCTTCATCTCTAGGGTTAGGATTTTGGATGTTTAGGGCTTCTTATTGTTTCTTCATGATAAAAAGGCGTCGAAGCCTCATTGTAACTGTTGATTTTTGGGTAGCATCGGATGTGCTCTAGCTCCGAAATTTTGTGGAGGGGCTAGAACACATTAGATCTCCAAGACCCAGAAATCGTTTGGAGAAATTCCACCCGGATTGTATTTTATTAAAATAATTAATATTTTTAATGGGGTTCTTAAGTCTAAACTTAAGAATATTAAAATATTAATGGGTATTAATGAAAATACGGGTGAGAAGCTTCTATGAGAGGAGGATCAAGTCTAATTTAATCTTAGCAGTTGATTAGAGATTAGATCATGGTTGTTGATTTCTCAACAGGAAAAGTATAAATGGAGGTTTAGCGTCAGTTGGAGAAGACACACACAAAGATTGAGAAAATCGATTTTCTTAGGTGAGTTCTCAGGAGGGAAATCGTTTGGGGAGATCTTGCAGCTGAGGGGCAGTGATAGTTCGGGAATACAAACAGAGAGGCAGAGAGAAGCTTGTGGAGGCAGCGCAGTAGCCAGGAGAATTGACGCTAGGCCAGTTTGGGCCCACATAGCCTTGACGCAGAGCCAGAAGGTCCAGCGCGAAGGGAGAAAGTTGCCTTCCACGCAGAGAGTCGGAACTACCGGGAACTACCAAAACAGCTGGGAAAGCTGACGCAATGTGTAGAAGAGCTGACACAGAGCCTCAGAGAGCTCCACACAGTTACTGCGAAGGGGCAGCGCAATTGTAGTCGGGGCCAGTCAGTTTTGTTGTCAGATCAGCTAGATTTTGTCGTGTGAAGCGAGGTAAAACCTAAGTTACCGGAAACGGCTCCCTACAGGGCAGAAACGCCGTTTTTCGTTTCTGATACGTTTCAGATACGGAAACGGCAAAAAAACGGCCAAAATACGTTTTTCGGGATGCAAAAACGTTTTGGGGTTTGAAAATCCGTTTTCCAGGCGTATTGATGGGAAAACCCTCCCGTTCAGCGGAAATGCAATACGTATCAGAGTTTTTGGAAACGTTAACCTCTTCTCCTCCATCGTTCTGTCTGGATGGTAAATCCCAGGTGTGTTTTATATAGTGTTATGGTTGATACTGTCAACACTTCCAGTTCCAGCTATGTTAATTAGATGTCCCATTGATGTTTGAACTTTGTGCTCAATTTTCTATCAACTGAAAATATGCAACTAACACTGCCATGTTATACTAGTCTTTGAAAGGGAGGGTTTGGCGTATCTTTCACCGTTCACGTCTTGTTCAGACTCCAGAGGTGTACTAAGCATGACATTACTAACTAATCCAAATAGTATCAGGCTTCAGCATCGACACAATTGACAATACCCAATTATGATTTATTATTAGAGTCTATGTTGGAGAGCTGAGAAACAGTTGCTAAGTTTGCTGATGTGCTGTAGCATCTCTTGTATACTTGGACAGTCTTGTATTTTGTAAATGCATGTCTAAATTTTCATGGCTTAGAACTGTAGATTTAATGTTAAAAAAACATCTTATGCACATGCAAAAGTCATATGGGATACTTGAACTGCTATGCAATAAAGGACAGGAATTGTTAAAAATGTGCTTTGGTCTTTTAGACGTGAAAATTGGAAAGTACTATGTAAAAACTTAAAAGGCACATGAATTATCGAGAATGAGCTTTGGTCTGTTAGACCCAGAAATTGGAAATGCTTGTACACTGTAGTTTTAAAAATCTATTATTAAGATAGGATACTGTACAGTACAAGAACATGATCTGAAAGTAGTTTATGAAATGGCCCTCTGAAGATTTTAATGGACTGGTCACTGAAAGGTTATTTAAATTTTGAGATCAGTGCAGCAATGCTCTGAAATGGCTCAAACATCCATGAAGAGGGAAATAGTTCATTTTGTTTTAATAATAAATACACAGGCAAACCTGGATTAACAATGCTGGAATCAAAGGATTCCATGGCTTCATTCCATTATATCATAAAAGGACAAAGAATCAGAGGTTTTGCCATTTGGCATTATCTTCATCTTGGAAGTTGGAACATAGTTGACATGATACAAGTAGACACAAGCAAGACTGCCTCTCTTGGCTTTTAAGTTTTACTGGAACTGTTTTGGTCTAGCACAAGATAGATTCAAAAAACGCAAGACTGATATCAAATATTACCCACAGTTCTTCCAAACAAATCCTCAGCCACCAATAACAGAGGTCTTGGGCAGCTTGAATGGCACAACAAGAGGGGACTAAACCCCCCTTTTAGTAGCGTCTTGAACTCCAGAAATAGACTGGAACTGGGTCCTCAAAAGGACAAAACTCAGCCCATTTAAAATGGCAGAACTCAACCCAAAACTCGACTAGCAAGTAATAACAAAAACTTGATGATAAGTTGAAACTTGAAGTTGAAACTTCAAACTTGAATCATGAATGTCATAATAATCGTTAATGATGATGGCAATGTTGAATGTTTATGCCATATGGCATATGTTGAAACTTGAATTGATGATGATGAATCATGAATTATGATAGATCATAGTCTATAGATGATACAGATAATCTAGATTCTGAAATATGAATGGTGATATGAATTTTTTATTTTTAATATAATATATATATTATATATATATATATATATATATATATTATGTGTCGTTTCCTGCCGTATCGTATCCAGATTTTTTGAAAATTTGCCGTATCCGTTTCAAACCCCGTACCCGTATCCGTTCCCGTATCCGTTTTCTGGTAACTTAGGGTAAAACTCACTCAGGTTCTCCGCCATTGTACTTCTCTACCACTAGTTTGCCGGGAGGGCAACCAGCATTTGTATTCAAATGCTTGTGCTTAATAATAGAAAACCCTAAGAGTTGTTGCACTGGTTTTCAACTTTTCCCACATTGGGTCTTTTTGGGGACGTTTAGTCCAAAAATAAGTGTGTCTTTAGTATGGTTCTCTCATTTATTTTTCAGTACTTGATTTGTATAGTGGTGTATGTTGCAGTGTATTTACATTAATATTTTTTGAATATTTCTCAAAATAACTTGTTAAATGAAGAACACAAGTAGGTAATGCAAATCAGTTTACTGCAGTAGGATTTCTAGTTTGTTAGATTCAAAAATTTTCATAGTAACATAGTTCAGAAGGCCCGTAGTTGTCACATCTCTTCTCAAACATACGGTACCACCGTTCAAGCTAGTTTGCTTTCTTTCTACATGTAAATAGTTTCAACATTTCTATTTATTAATTGAAGTTCAATTTCATTGTATCTTTGTGTTTTTGTTTTCAATATGTATTCCATTTCGTTCCTTCAAAAATCTGGAATAGTGGTATCATAGCAGTTTGCGCTCACTGTTTTTCTATGCATGTCCCCAATGAGGTCAGGGTAGAAGGAGTAGGGACTCGAACTGCTTGAACCCTTGCAAGACCGGCCTTGCCAGACCCCGACACAAATGCTCTAAATAAATGGTTAAATCTATTGGAAGGATATTTTTTGGTCCATAATTTTTCTAATAGGGAAAATATTACTTTTGCACTCCTAAAGGCCGCCCCCATGTCAAGGACTAGTGGAAAACTTATTGTGAGCAAAGGGTCGAGGAGGCATCTCCACTATTTTCAGTAGCAACCTCTTGGGACTCTTTCTGAGATGTTGTTAAGGAACAGTATTACCCTGTTGGAAGCTATGAAGACAAGTACATAAAATGGACCACACTACAGTAGGAAAGGGACCGAGAAGTGCTAGATTTCATGAATATCTTTCATACCTTGCACACAAAGTTGGGTATCAAGGATTTTGAGCAACATTTGGTGCTCAAGTATCGTGGTTGTCTGCACAAATACATCCAGAAAAAAATGGAGTTCCTTGACATTTGCTCACTTGGCACAGCATACCGATATGCTACCAGAATAAAGCAAAAATTTAAACAAAAGAAGGAAAGCTTTGGATCTGCGAATCCGAAGCAAGACAAGACACTCCTAAACCGCAAAACAAAGGACAAATCCAAAGTGGAACGACCTAGGACAACCTGTTGAAGCCGCAAGCAAAGAATAGTAATGGGGAGACAAAGAAAGACACAAGAAAGTGGTGTGAGTTCCACAAGAGCCCCACTCACACAAATGAGTGTCGCACAAAGCAGTCACTGGTGGTCGAGATGAAAGCCTCAGATTTAGATGCAAGTTCCGACTTTGAACCAAATCCCGACTAAGGAAAACAGATCATCAATGCAAAACTCAGTGCCACTATTGCTACCACCAAGGTCCAGCAAAGTGAGCTTGAAGATACGAGGGAAGGTGAGCATCTCTTCCACTCACAAATGTGGGTGAAGGGGACTTTGTTGCTTTCATTGTCGATAGCGGGAATCAAAAGAACCTCATCTCATAAAAGGTTGTTAAGCGGTTGGGTCTATTGACAACACCACACCCACAGCCATACACCATAGTGTGGCTCCACCAAGGACGAGATCTTCGTGTCAACGAGCAATGCCACTTGCCCTACAGCATCAAGCCTTTCACGAACGAGGTATTGTGTGATGTTGCTCCCCTTGAAGTTTGCGATGTTTTGTTGGGTCAACCATACTTGTGAAAGCTTCATCTCTGTGTCCGTCCAGACCTCGTACTGTTATTATTACTTTGGATAGAAAATTGTATACGATACCGAAGGTAACTGCGGCTACTGCCATTTCTCTGATCTATGCTAAACAATGCAGTAAGATCATCTCCCAGACTGAGAAATTTGTCTTCCTCCTTATTCGCTCTCAAAGGGAAAGATCGTGGCCACATCCATGGCCTCTACACAGGGCTACTCTACGCGGCAAAGGCAAATGAATACGGTCGTGGAGTAGTGCAAAGACATCTTCTCTTCACCCACAGGGGTACTCTTACACAATTAGTGTTGAAGAATGTAACTAGGTTCGGTCTTCATAATTGTATAATGTAATTTATTTGTCAAGACCCAAAAGAAATTTTATAATGACTTATTAAAACATGGGTTTCACGCTTGGGTCATCATGTTTATAGGTCAAATCCTCCATTGTAGGCTTATTGTTAAAATTGGCAACTAGGGCCAAACTCCATGTGGGTCTTCTTAATTATGGCAGTTGATATTTTTCTTAGACTCCTCTCGTCAAGAGGTGTAGGATTGATCTAAAGATCATCCGATTCTGTCATGTATTCATGGAGATATGAATTTATTTGTATTATGTTAATTTTAAGTATGTTCTACGCTAAAGCAATTTATTTAAATTTTCACAGTTAGCAATCACATCAACATCAAAATAAACTGCAGATAGAACATAAATGTAAATCGCAGAAGACAAGAGGACACAAGATGTGGCACAAGCCAGGGACAAACCCCAATGTGGGGAAACCCTTGATCAATTCTTCCTTTATGTTCTTCAAAGTTCAGCAGAGAAAGAGAGAGAGAGAGATAGTACATTTACAACAGAAGTCAACACTTTGACTTATCTAGATCTGAGCATGGATCATCTCTTATAATGATGAGGTCAGTTGAAGACATTCTACTTCAACTAATTCTACAAGGTGACTCCTTCACCTATCATTGTGCTACATCTGGTCCTCTTGCTGCACCACTGCAAACTGCACCATGCTGCACTAATCATGATTATCATCATGCTGCCCATATCCATGATCATCATTATGTTGCCCTTCATGTCCATGATCTCATCCATCATCATGCTGCCCATACTAATGTGCATCATCATCATTGTTGCTGCCCTTGCTAATGTGCATCATCATTATGTTGCCCTTACAGATGTGCATCATCATCATGTTGCTGCCCTTGCTAATGCGCATCATCATTTTGCTGCCCTTACAGATGTGCATCATCATTATGCTGCTGCCCTTGCTAATGTGCATCATCATTATGCTGCCCTTACTAATGTGCATTATGTTGCCCTTACAGATGTGCATCATCATTATGCTGCCCATTAAACTGATCTAAGTCTGGTCATGAACTATGACCCAATGCTTTCTCCACACGTTGCCCTCCAAGTCTTCTGCACCTGTTGTCTTTTACTGTGACTAGTTAGGGCTTGTTTTTGCTGCAACAATCCTTACTTCAACCCACAAATCAGCCTTGAATTCCTAGGCAAGGAGTAAAGCCTTTCTTGTGAGTTGTTGTTCTGGGCATATGGCAGCCCTTAACAACTCAACGCAGGCCTGTTTTGGGAGGCTAGGCTTGCAGCGTAACTCAACTAGTTGTGGCCCTCCAACAGCCCTCTTCTAGCCCTCAAGCAGATCCATAATACTTCCCATCAAACTCAGCCTTTCTCCAAGAGACCTCGACCCCTCTACCAGCAACTTGGACACCAAAACAGTGAGCTTTGATTGCTGCCTAGATCAACCTGTGGCTAGGGCATCACCATTAGGTTTTTGGTGTCTCACTCCTCCAAAAACCCAAGACGTGGAGAGGAGGAGATCACCTCAAGAATGTGTGTTGTAAATGACATCAAATCCTCTTCTATTTATACCAAAAACGTATAGGTTGAATAGACATGACGTTTGGGCTTCTTGAGCCAACATAAGTTGCTGGTTGACTTGATAATAATTCCATAATCAAAATAAATTCATATCTCCATAAATGCTTATCGGAATCGGATGATCTTTAGATCAATCCTACACCTCTCAATGAGAGGGATCCAACAAAAATATCAACTGCCATAAATAAGCTAACCCACATGGGGTTTGGCCCTAGTTGCCAATTTTAACACTCCCTCTCAACTAGGAAGAACTCCATTCGCTGATCCATATGTCCGACTGTACTGTCTTTGCCATCAGTGCCCTGAATTGCTCTGCTCTGCCCAGCTTTGCTGGCTCTACTCTACTCTGCTCAGCTCTGTTGCCTCTGCTCTACTCTGCTCAGCTCTATTGCCTCTGCTCTTCTCTACTGGCTCTGTTGTGCTCGGCTCTGCTGGCTCTGTTGGCTCTGCTCTGCTTTGCTCAGCTCTGTTAGCTCTGCTCTACTCTGCTAGCTCTGTTGTGCTCTGCTTTGCTTAGCTCTGTTAGCTCTGCTCTGCTTTGCTCAGCTCTGTTGGCTCTGCTCAGCTCTGCTGAACCATGAAGAAGAAGAATTGATCGAGAATGAGTCATACCATTCTCCACTGACTCGAAGTCAGTCTCAAAGTGCGTACCACTGGTCCCAAACCAGTCTCAACTGACCCAAAGTTAGTGTCATAACAGGTACCACTCCTACCACTGGTCCCAGACTAGTATCATCAGTCTCAGAGTGTGTGCCACTGGTCCCAGACCAGTCTCTACCGACCCGAAGTCAGCGTCATAGTATGTACCACTCTCACTGGTCCTAGACCAGTCCTACATGGACCCGAAGTAAGTCTCACAGTATGTACCCCTAGTCCAAAACCAGTCTCAACCGACCCGAAGTCAGCGTCATAGTAGGTACAACTCCTACAACTGGTCTCAGACTAGTATCATTGATCCCAGATCAATGAAGGTCATCCTAGCATAGGGAGTACGGTAGATACAGCGATGCGTCCATTAGTACTACTATGGTCCCTATCCTCATTTTCCTACTCATTGATCAGATGAGAGGTACTTCCCATGAGTCCCAGACTGCATAGGTAGGATGCCTCGACAGGAGAACTTAATCAATCTTGTCCTCACAAGAGAACTAATCATCCTGCTACACAATCGCCATGGAGAACACATCATCCAGGCCTCACAGGAGAGCTAATCATCCTGCTACATAATCGTCATGGAGAACACATCATCCAGACCTCACAGGAGAACTAATCTTCCTACTACATAGTCGTCATGGAGAACACATCATCCAGACCTCACAGGAGAACTAATCATCCTGCTACACAAGAGAGCGAATCATCCTATCCCACAAGACAGCGAATCATCTTGTTCACAGGAGAGCGAATCATCCTGTCCACAGGAGAGCGAATCATCCTATCCCACAAGAGAGCAAATCATCTTGTTCACAAGAGAGCAAATCATCCTGTCCACAGGAGAGCGAATCATCTTGTCCCGCAAGAGAGCGAATCATCTTGTTCACAGGAGAGCGAATCATCCTGTCCACAGGAGAGCGAATCATCTTGTCCCAGTGCGCACCACCAGGGGAAGGTGAGTCACCCTGTGGTCGTATGTTGCTCCAGTAAGAACCGCAAGCCCCCAGAGCTCCCAGAGCTCAATGTTTGCAACATGCAGGACCCTTCTACAAGGGTCTCTCGACGACTCCAAGTCGTTCGGGAAAATCACAAATTTGATCTTTCCCTGGGGCTCTGACAAAGTGTAGTGACCTGTACATCATCTCAATGCGATAAAGCCTCCTTGCTCATCGACTTACCATATCCCAAATAAGGCAATATTTGATGTCTATCTGCTGGAGAAATTATTGAATACGGGATTCCTCAATAATCGAATCCCACCTCTGGTTGCCACAGAGAATCACAGTGGTATTCATCATGTGTACTCACTGAAGAGTTTCCACAACCAGGCAACTTCATACGAGGTCATACTCGTAGTTATGTATCCGTTCTCGGTGGTACTTATAACAACCGACTTCTGCTTCGTGCTCATCCATGATATCGAAGTAGATTCCAAAGAGAACCAGCACGGAGAAGTACTGTAGTGTTCCTCCACACTGCCTGCCCAATCAATATTCGAATAATCATGCAGTTTCATATTTTCGGCAGTGTATCTCAATTCATGAGAGATTGTGCCCCAAAGATATCTCAGAATATTCTTGGCACCAATCCAGTGAGGCTCAACCAAATATGAGCTCACCATGTTAACTGCAAACATATGTCTGGACGGAAGTTCACCAAGAACATCAATGCGAATGAGTTTATGAGACTCAGAGGCATTTCCCAAATCTGGTCCGACATCACCACCATATAACTTCTGAAAGTTAAGATCCTTGAGGTAGTCACAGGTTTGCAGCTTATTTTTCCACATTCAGAATCCAACTCCCTCTATCTCCTACAAATGAGAGGGTCTGCACCTGTCAGACGTAGGTGCCGGTATGAGAGGTCTATCATCCACAACCTTCGAGTAATGGTTTGGATCAATTTCACTCATAGTGAATCTCAACTTCATTAGACAGCTATTGATCCTCTCATACTATGCCCGGGGTGTTTTGCTTCAAGCCATAGAGGGCCTTCTACCACCTGCATACATGAGATTCCCGATCATGAATCTCAAACTCCTTGGGTTGTTCCAAACTTGTGGACCTGTGGCATGAAGGGAATGGTTCCCTTATAAGATTTTCCTTCGATACATCTAAGACATGTGCCTTCATGCTCTTTTTGAATTCAGGGATCCCTGTCACCATCTGACTCACAGACCTTCGGTGCTACATGTCAATGGATATGGTCCCCAGTGGACTTCCTGTAACTTAATACAACCCTGAACTCAAAAACATCTTTGAAAATTCTATTTCCAAACACGTACCTTTCCATCGACGAATGCCACCTTAAAACTTTCGACTTCCATTCCTGGGATTCCTTGCTTTCTTTGAAGAGTTGACCATTTCTCCTTGATGAACTGTATTACCTGATGTCCCTGGAATGATCATCAAGTGATGTGTCCTTGCCATTTGGACACTCCTTCGCATAATGGCCGAACTAGTTATCTGTCCTTCCTTCCATCCTGAGATCTGGTCTTCCAATGAGGTGATCTTTAGATGGGCCATCAGAAACTTCCGCTGCACCATTCTGATTATATACTCTGCTTCGACTTCACCCTTGGTGAATTAGAAGAGGGATGAGGAACCCATTGATCCTTTTGTCTTGTCCCCACTGTCTTCGATGATTGCTCTTTCACTCTTGCTTAGGCATTGTTTTCACCTCAGCGCTGATCCCATGTTAATTTTAGGTATGTTCTATGCTAGAGCAATTTATTTAAATTTTCACAGTTAACAATCACATTAGCATTAACATAAACTGCAGATAGAACATAAATATAAATCGCAGAAGACAAGAGGACACAAGATGGGGCGCAAGCCAAGCACAAACCCCAATGTGGGGGGACCCTTCATCAATTCTTCCTTTATGTTCTTCAAAGTTCAGCACAGAGGGAGAGAGTACATTTACAACAGAAGTCAACACTTTGACTTATCTAGATCTGAGCATAGATCATCTCTTATGATGATGAGATCAGTTGAAGACAAACTACTTCAACTGATTATACAAGGTGACTCCTTCACCTATCATTCCGTTGCATCTGGTCCTCAAGCTACACCACTGCATACTGCACCATGCCGCACTAATCATGATTATCATCATGCTGCCCATATCCATGATCATCATCATGCTGCCCTTCATGTCCATGATCTCATCCATCACCATGGTGCCCATACTAATGTGCATCATCATCATTGTTGTTGCCCTTGCTAATGTGCATCATCATTATGCTGCCCTTACAGATGTGCATCATCATCATGTTGCTGCCCTTGCTAATGTGGATCATCGTTTTGGTGCCCTTACAGATGTGCATCATCATTATGCTACTGCCCTTGCTAATGTGCATCATCATTATGCTGCCCTTACTAATGTGCATTATGTTGCCCTTACAGATGTGCATCATCATTATGCTGCCCATTAAACTGATCCAAGTCTGGTCATGAACTATGACCCAACACTTTCTCCACACGCTGCCCTCCAAGTCTTATGCTCCTGTTGTCTTTTACTGTGACTGGTTAGGGCTTGTTTTTGTTGCAACAATCCTTCATTCAACCCACAAATCAGCCTTGAATTTACTGCGACCTAGGCAAGGAGTAAAGCCTTTCTTGTGAGTTGTTGTTCTGGGCATATGGCAGCCCTTAACAACTCAGCACAGGCCTGTTTTGGGAGGCTAGGCCTGCAGCCTAACTCAACTAGCTGTGGCCCTCCAACAGCCCACCAAAACAGCCCTCTTCTAGCCCTCAAACAGATCCACAATACTTCCCATCAAACTCATCCTTTCTCCAAGAGACCACGACCCCTCTACCAGCAACTCGAACTCCAAAACAGTGAGCTCTGATTGCTGCCTAGATCAACCTGCGGCTAGGGCATCACCATTAGGCTAGCGTATTACTCTTGGTGTCTCACTCCTTCTCCAAAAACCCAAGACATGGAGAGGAGGAGATCACCTCAAGAATGTGTGTTGCAAATGACATCAAATCCTCTTCTATTTATAACTTAAAACGTATAGGTTGAATAGACATGACGTTTGGGTGTCTTGAGCCTACATAAGTTGCTGGTCGGCTTGATAATAATTCCATAATCAAAATAAATTCATATCTCCATAAATACTTATCAGAATTGGATGATCTTTAGATCAATCCTACACCCCTCGACGAGAGTGATCCAATAAAAATATCAACTGCCATAAATAAGCTGACTCACATGGAGTTTGGGCCTAGTTGCCAATTTTAACATACTACTTTACAAATTGTCAAGGTCGGCCAGCAAATCCCAACTTAACCCAACATTGCACTATAAATAAAGGTGGTTTGCTAGTCATTTGTGACACACACCTCTTGTGATCTCTCTCTTCATTTGATTGGGTTTTGGTGAAAGAGAGATCTAGAGGGAGTGCCCTATACGATACCATGAAGGAGACCTCTACACTGCCCCAATGAAGATCAAGCTTCATCCATGGGGAGACCTATACACTGCCCTAATGAGATCTAGCCACAATGAAGGAAGGAGCCCTAATTGCAGGCCTAAGGAGAGACCTATACGCTGCCCAAGAATGTAGTCATCTAGCCGCAGAGAAAGGAGGGTCAAGTGATGCCCTAATCAGTCACCAAGAAGGCATAGACGCAGTCATGAAGAAAGCCCTAGCCGCTAGTAAAAGAGGAGACTTAGCCGCAGTGAAGGAGAGCCCTAGCAGCAGTCAAGGAAGAGGTCTGGCCGCAATCAAAGGAGGCATAAATCCGTAGCCTAAAAGGGAACTCTAATCCGCTGTTTAGTGATGCCCTAATTCGCAATTATGAAGAAGTCTTATTCGCAGCAAAAGGAGGGTTGATCAACAGTGAAACATAAACCCTATACGTTGTAATGAGGAGGCCCTAATCCATTGGTAAAAAGAGACTTGATCCACTATTCAAAGAGCCTCTTATCCACAGCGAGTCGCGGTCGAAACAGAGAGTAATAACAACAATCCAAGCAAGGTGTCCTAGTTGCAATACTGTTGTGCCCTAACCGCAGTAAAAGGAACCCTAATGCAACGTGAAACAGGAATGGGTTAAGGGACTGTGTTTGGACATCCCTTTCGTGACTATGTGAGGCTGGTTTATTCTTGTAAGAACGTTGAGTTAATGGAATAATGGATCAGATATTTTGGGGTGACTAAGAATAATGTTTGTGTTGTCTGTAAGCTACAAGAAAACTGTGTTAGGCCGCAGGCCATAACACCACAATCAAGTATTTCGTATGATTGTTTGAGGGCTTATATATGCCCAGATCATCAACATAATCTAGAAGTTGTCTTGTGAGATAAAACTATTAAGATCTTAGGCTGTCTTGATTCTTGATGACTATTGGAGGGTTGTATGTTGCTGCTGTAATATGAGATGGACAGAGCCATTGTCAAGGGTTAGTATCACTGAGTTGAGGAGCAGCATGATGATGGAATCACCTTGGAGAATCAGTTAAAGAATGAGGACTGATAAGTATGCCCTCACCTGAGTTCAGATATGCAGTCCTTGGTATCAGATTTGCAACTTCATTGTGAAGATCCTTTATGTTAGATCTCCTATTTGGCAAGTCAAGCAATGACTCCAAATCATTGTACTCTATCTCTATCTCTCTGCTGAATGATTGAAGAATATAAGAAGAATTGATCGAGGGTTTCCCCACATTGGGGTTTGTCCCTGGCTAGTGCCACATCTTGTGTCCTCTTGTCTTCTGTTGTTTATGTTTATGTTCTACCTACACTTTACTATCATGTTGATGTGATTGCTAATATGAATATTGACATTGGGCTAATATGGAAAATTGAAGTAAATTGTGCTAAGCATAGAACATACCAAAAATTAACATGGTATCAGAGGTGAGGTGAAGACAAATCCCAAGCAAGAGTGAAAGAGCAATCACCGAAGACAGATGGACAAGGTCAAAGGCTCAATGGATTCCTCATCCCTCTTCCCGGCTGAAGACAAGCTCCGTGGAAAGTCTGACTATCACGGATGGAAGATGTCTCTAGATCTGACAGTGGAAGAGCAAATGCTGAATTTCGTAAAGGGTAAAATCCACAAGCCTCCATCAAATGCACCAGCTTCTCCAAAGATGAAATCGAAGCGAAGAAGATTATCAGAGATTCCATCAACAAGCAGGTCATTTCAATGGCATGTCCGGATCTAAGGGTGAAAGGAAGGGCATATGCCTTGCTTGCAATAAGTTTGGCCATTATGTAAAGGAGTGTCCAAGTAAAAGGGACTCATCACTTGATGATGATAACAATCATTCCAGGGGCATCTTCAGTAATCGAAGGAATGACAGGTAGAATGCCAAAGGAAAAAGGAATGCAAGATGTCAAGGAAATGGTCAACTCTCCAAGAAAGCAAGGAACTCCAGGTATGAAGAATCAAATGTTGTTTATGATAAGCAAAAGGAGTATTATCTTATATCGTCCCTCTCCACTACCTCTCCTCCAAACTCTTTGGGAAATTGGCTTATTCATAGTGGTGCCCAGGACACTTCTCTGGATACAAGGAAGCTCTCTCTTATCTGATAGAGAAGGAAACAAACTTGGAGATTATTCATGGAGACAATGCCACCTCTCCCGTAAAGGGTGTAGGGAATGTTACTCTTCAATTGGATCAGGGTAACTCGATTCATTTACAAGAAATTCTTTATGTACCTAATCTCAAGAAGAACTTGGTGTCCATTTCGGCAATGGAAGACAAAGGTTACAAGGTGCCATTCATCGTGTAAAGGTACATGTTTGGAAAAGTAACTTTAAAGATGCTTTTACTCTTGAGTTCAGGGTTGGCACATTGTATCAAGTTGCAAGAAATCCATTGGGGACCATGTCGTGTGACACATCTCTTCAATGGCACCAGAGGTCTGCCCATCTTCATTGTAAGGCCCTACTCGATGTGAGACAGATGGTGATAGGGATGCCTAAATTCAAAGAAGAGCATGAAGGTACATGTCCGAGATGTACCGAAGGAAAACTTACAAGGGGACCATTCCCCTCATGTAATAGCAAGATCTTAGATGTGGAACAACCAAAGGAGTTTGAGATTCATGATCGGGAATCTCATGTATGCAGGTGGAAGAAAGCTCTCTATTATTTAAAGAAAGCACCCCAAGCTTGGTATGAGAGGATTGACAGCTATCTAATGATGTTGAGATTCACTAAGAATGAAGTCGATCCAAACCATTTCTTTAAGGTTGTGGATGATAGACCTCTCACACTGATACTTTATCTGGCCGATCTCTTTCTGACAGGTACAGACCCTCTCATTTGCAAAAGTAAGAGGGAGTTGGATTCCTAATGTGGAATGGTGGACTGCAAGCCTGTGACTACCCCGATGGAGCTTAACTTTAAAAGGTTATGGGGTAGTGTTGCCGGACCTGATTTGGGAAATGCCTCTGAGTTTCATAAACTCATAATAGCATTGATGTTCTTGGTGAACTCCTGTCTGGATATATGCTTTGCAGTTAGCATGTTGAGCCAACATATGACTAAGCCTCATCACTCGCATTGGATTGGTGCCAAGAATCTTCTGAGATATATTCAAGGCACAATCACTCATGGACTGAGATACACTGCCAGAGCTGTGAGGTTGCATTGTTATTCTGATACTGATTGGGCATGCAGTGTGATGGATCACAAGAGCACTTCTGGGTGTTGTTTCTCTTTGAGTTCTGCTTCGATGAGCAAGACGCAGAAGTAGGTTGCTTTGAGCACTGCTGAGGCCAGATTCATAGCTGCGAGTATGGTCTCCTGTAAAGCTATCTCGTTATGGAAGCTCTTCAGTGAGCTATTTGGACACGTGTTGGATACCACCGTGATCTTCTGTGACAACCAGAGTGGGATTCGATTGTTGAGGAATCTCGTGTTCTATGATCGCTCCAAGCATATAGACATCAGGTACCACTTCATCTGGGATATGGTACAACGGGGAGCAAGAAGGCTCCATCACTCTGGGATTGATGTGCAGGTCGTCGATATTCAGATGAAGCCCATGCAAAAGGTCAAATTCTTGACTTTTCGAGGACAACTAGGAGTCGTCGAGAGACCCTCTCATGAGGGTCCTGCATGATATTGACAATGAGCTCTGGGAGCTCCGGGGGGGCTTGGGGGTACTTCTTGGAGCCATGAGCAACCATAAGGTGAGTGGTTCAGCCTTCCCCTAGTGGTTTGCTATGTAGGCAGGATGAGTAGTTCATCCTTCTCCTGCTGAGACACAATCATAGGGTGAGTGGTTCAGCGTTACCCTAGTGATCTATTGTGTACAAGGTGAGTGGTTCAGCCTTCCCCTGGGATACCCCATGGCAACATGTAGGCAAGATGGGTGGTTCATCCTTCTCCTGCTAAGACATCCTACCCATGCAGTGTGGGACTCATGGGAAGTACCTCTCATCTGGCCAATGAGCAGGGAAATGAGGAGAGGGACCATAGTACTACCAATGGACGCATCATGTACTACCATACTCCCTATGCTAGGATGATATTGATCTGGGATCAATTGGAACTGACTTTGGGTCAATAAGAGTGGTATGAGACACTCTCTTTATTTGGAACTGATTGCGGATCAATAAGAGTGGTATGAGGCACTCTCTTTATTTGAACTAATTTCAGATCAGTAAGAGTGGTATGAGACACTCTCTTTATATGGGACTAACTTTGGGTCAGTAGAGAATGGTATGATACATTTTCGACCCCTTCTTCTTCTTCATGGTTCAGTAGAGCAGAGCAGTGCAGGGCATTGTGTTGATGGCAGAGAAAGTACAGTCTGGCAGATGGAGTTCTCCCTAGTTGAGAGGGAGCGTTAAAATTGGCAACTAGGGCCAAACTCCATGTGAGTCTTCTTATTTATGGCAACTGATATTTTTCTTGGACTCCTCTCGTCGAGAGGTGTAGGATTGATTTAAAGATCATCTGATTATGTCATCTATTCATGGAGATATGAATTTATTTGTATTACTTGACAAATTGTCAAGGTCGAACTACAACCAAATTAACCCCAACTTAACCCAACGTCGCTATATAAATGAAGGTGGCTTGCTAGTCATTTGTGACACACACCTCTTGTGATCTCTCTCTTCATTTGTATGGGTTTTAGTGAAAGAGAGATCTAGAGGGAGTGCCCTATACGCTACCATGAAGGAGACCTCTACACTGCCCGAATGAAGATCAAGCTTCAGCCATGGAGAGACCTATACGCTGCCCTAATAAGATCTAGACGCAATGGAGCCCTAATTTCAGGCCTAAGGAGAGACCATACACTCTCCAAGAAGGGAGTCATCTAGCTGCAGAGAAGGGAGGGTCAAGTCATGCCCTAATCAATCACCAAGAAGGCATAGACGCAGTCATGAAGAAAGCCCTAGCCACTGGTAAAAGAGGAGTCTTAGCCGCTAAATTAAGGAGAGCCCTAACAATAATCAAGGAAGAGGTTTCGCCGCAGTCAAAGGAGGCATAAATCCACAGCCTAAAAGGGAACTCTAATCTGTTGTTTAGTGATGCCCTAATTCCCAGTTATGAAGAATCCTTGTTCGCAGCAAAAGGAGGGTTGATCAACAGTGAAACATAAGCCCTATACGCTGTAATGAGGAGGCCCTAATCCACTGGCAAAAGGGGACCTGATCCGATGTTCAAAGAGCCTCCTATCCACAACTAGCCGCGGTCCAAACAGAGAGTAATAACCACAGTCCAAGCAAGGTGTCCTAGCTACAATTCTGTTGTGCCCTAGTCGTAGTAAAACGAACCCTAATGCAGCTTGAAACAGGAATGGGTTAAGGGACTGCTTGGACATCCCTTTCATGACTATTGAGGTTGATTTATTCTTGTAAGAAGGCCGAGTTAAAGGAGCAGTGGATCTGATCTATTGGGGTAACTAAGAATAATGTTTGTGCTTCCTGGAAGCTACAGGAAAACTATGTGTTAAGCTACAGGCTATAACACCACAGTCAAGTATTTCGTATGATTGTTTGAGGGCTTCTATATGCCCAGATCATCAACATAGCCTAGGAGTTGTCTTGTGAGATAATATTGCTGAGATCTAAGGCTATCTTGATGACTATTGGAGGGTTGTATGTTGTTGTTGTAATATGAGATGGACAAAGCCATTATCAAGGGTTAGTATTACTGAGTTGAAGAGCAGCATGGTGATGGAATCACCTTGGAGAATCAATTGAAGAATGAGGACTAATAAGTATGCCCTCACCTGAGTTCAGCACTACAGTCCTTGGTATCAGATTTGCAACTTCATTGTATTATCTTCATTGTGAGGATCCTTTATGTTAGATCTCCTATTTGGCAAGTCAAGCAATGACTCCAAATCATTGTACTCTATCTCTATCTCCCTGCTGAACTATTGAAGAATATAAGAAGAATTCATCAAGGGTTTCCCCACATTGGGGTTTGTCCCTAGCTGGTGCCACATCTTGTGTCCTCTTGTCTTGGCTTGTCTTCTATTGTTTATGTTTATGTTCTATCTGCACTTTACTATCATGCTGATGTGATTGCTAATCTGAATATTGACATTGGGCTAATATGGAAAACTAAAGTAAATTGCACTAAGCATAGAACATACCAAAACTTAACACTTTTACATTTTATTGAGTTAATAGAGTCATTGTCAATTTTATTAGACCCTTCATGGGCTATTGTATCATGTAGAAAGAATTATTTTTGAGTCAAATAAGTCATTTGACACCTCCACACCAAGTCAGCCCTATGATGATGAAGTCGGCCTACATTAGGGCAATTCGACCCACAGAAGAGGCTATATAGACACGCAATTTGATCCATTTGCTAACTCACTCAACAAGTTCGATTCACAAGAAAGAGAGGCAGTAAAAGGAGCGAAATTCGAAGAGAAGGAAGAAGTTTGCAGAAGAAGACAAAGTTTTGGGCTGTATTTCTCTCACATGTGCGAAGTTACTAGGCTATTGCTGGGGCTGAAATTTTGAATTCTACTGCACGTCGAAGTTCTGCTGCTGGGGAGGCCAAAATTATGTTGTTGCCAGGATGAAATTCAAAGTCGAAGTTGCTACTGAGAGAACATCACTTGGAGAAGAAGGAAGGGTTGACTTGGTGATTGGAGGAAGTATGTGTCGAGGTCAAAAGAGCCTTGGACTATCTCGTCTTGTCTTTGAATCTACTAAAGGAAGAGTGTTGATTGGGTTTTCCCCTTATAGGGGTTTTTCCCCGGTTGTCCGCCTACATCTTGTGTCTCTTGTTCTTGTGATCTTCATATACACATAAATTGGTAATTGCTTGATGAAACATAATATAATAAAGAAGTAAAAGAAGCCAACGTAATTCACAAGTAATTATCAAAGAAGAGGAATCAAACCCTAATTACTACTAGCATTGATTTCTCAACATGGTATCAGAGCTAATGTCAAAAAAGGTTGGAGATCATTTTGTTGGCTTAAAAAAGAAGGCTACTACCTCTATAACAAGTTACTTGAAGATGCGATTCAATATCATAAGAATTGCAAGAAGCTGGATTGGAAGGATCATCTACAACCTATCTAGGAAGGTCAAAAGCGAAGGATTATTGGTTGCACTTACAAGTACTCTTGATGATGACAATGCATGGATCATTGATAGTGGAGCATCAAGACATATGACAGGAGAAAGCGAATAACTTCATACTCTATCAAAGGAACAATCATCTCGTGCAGTGGAGCTAGGAGGCAATAACAGTTATGCAGTCAAAGGCCTTGGATCTACATCTTTGAAGCTGGAAAATAGAGCGAAGCTAGACCTCAATAATATACTCTATGTTCCAGGTTTGAAAAAGAATTTACTTTCAATTTCTTGTTTAGAAGATAAAGGGGATAGAGTTGCTTCTGTAGATGGTAAATTATTGGTTTGGGGAAAGGATTCAAGCATTGAAAAGGCAAAAGTTACTAGAGTTCGTGAAGGAATACTATATAGAGTTATAACATCATCTCCTCAAGCTCTAGTTCACATGGAAATCAATCCCATAGAACTATGGCATAGAAGATATGGGCATCTACACTACAAGATCACTCCCTCTCTCAATCAAATGGTAAATGGCATCCTTAACATCAAAGAAAATCGTGAAGGAGTATGTAAGGGAAGTGCTTTGGGAAAGAATACAAGGAAGCATTTCACAAGCAGTGATACAAGGTCTAAAGCAATATTAGACCTCATTCATGCTGATGTGTGTGGGCCTTTGTCTAACAAATCACTTGGAGGCCATCTTTATCATGTGACCTTCATTGATGATCACTTTAGAAAAACAGGGCTCTACCTTCTCAAGACAAAGGATGAAGTATTTGAAAAATTTGAGGAGTTTAGATTTGAAGTAGAGACCTCAACTGAAAGAAAAATAAAGACCATGAGATCCGACAATGGTGGGGAACACACTTCAAAAGAATTGGTTGCATATTGTAAAAGAAGCAGGTATTAAGAGGGAGCTCATTGTTCCCTATAATGCCGAACAAAATGGAGTTATAGAAAGGAAAAATAGAACAATTGAACAATGCATACAAACTATGATATTTGATCAAGACCTTCCAAAGTTTCTATGGAGTGAAGCACCTATGACAACAATATATATACAAAATAGAAGTCCTCATATAATTCTTGAGAATATGACAGCTGAAGAAGCATTTACAGGGAAGAAGCCATGTGTGGACCATCTTCGAATCATTGGGTGTCCTGCATACATCCATGTTCCAAAGGGCAACTGAAAGAAACTAGATTCTACAAGCATCAAAGGGATCTTCATTGGCTACAATCTTTCTTCAAAGGCATATAGAATCTACATTAAGGAAGGAAGACAAATTGAAGTACGCAAGGATGTTATATTCGATGAGAATCATGTCTACAAGAGATCCAAGGATATTCCAATTGATTCTGATGACAAAGATACACCACTATTTGAAGAAGAAAAACATCATGATGAGACAACTCCTAACCAAGAAGAAGAAGATGAAGGACCAAGTGAGCCGATTCAACCTAAGGTCATACCCAAAACAAAGAAGAGGCCAAATTGGTTGAAAGCTACTCTTGAAGATGCCAAAGGACATGGAGCTGCTAAAGGAACTTTTAGAGAAACCAAAAGACCTCAAATATATTCAAGATATGCAGCATACATGAAAAAAATGATAGAAGTTGAACCAACTACATTTGAAGAAGTTGCTCATCAAGAAGAATGGAAGAAGGCGATGCAAGAAGAATATCAATCCATCATGAAGAATGGAGTCTGGGAAATCGTTCATAGGCCAAGGGACAAATCAGTTGTCACTTCAAAATGGATTTACAAAATCAAACATGTGATCGATGGAAGTATAGTTAAAGACAAAGCTAGATTTGTTGCAAGGGGTTTCTCTCAAAAGGAAGGTATAGAATATGAAGAAACCTTTGCACCTACTACTAGATATACTACTATAAGATCTTTGGTTTCGCTAGTTGCTACAATGGGATGGAATATTCATCAAATGGACGTAAAAACAACTTTTTTAAATGGGAGCATCGATGAATAAGTATACATTGAACAACCAGAAGGCTTTGAAATAATTAGCAAGGACACACATGTTTGCAAACTTAAGAAAGCCCTATATGGTTTAAAGCAAGCTCCTAGGGCATGGTATGCAAGGATGGATGCAAATCTCTTAAGAGTTGGGTTCGTCAAAAGTTCTGCAGAATCCAGATCCAAATCTCTACATTGAGGTAGTGAACAATGAACCAATCATTATGCTACTTTATGTAGATGATTTTTTTATTATAGGTATGGAGCACAGAATACAAGAATGCAAGAAGTTGTTGGTAGTTGAATTCGAAATGAAAAATCTGGGACTTATGCACTATTACTTGGGTTTGGAAGTTTGGCAAAAACCTGGAGAAATATATCTGGGTCAGGGTAAATACATAATCAAGATTTTATAGAAATTCAATATGATGGATTCCAAGCCTATGACTAACTCCCATGACCACTAATCTCAAGAAGTTGAGAAGCTTTGACTCCAATCTCGTCGATCCTACTAGCTATCGTAAGTTGGTGGGCTCTCTAATGTATCTGGTAAATAAAAGACCTAATATATGCTTTGTTGTAAATATTCTTACTCAATTTCAATTGCAGCCTCGTCATGACCATTGGATAGTTGCTAAGCATATTCTTAGAACCTTTGTGGCACCATACATCACTGCCTAAAATATGATGGAAAGGAAGTTAAGTTGACAAGTTTCACAGATTCAGATTAGGATGACAGTGAGACAGATGGCAAAAGCACTACCAGTGAATGTTTTAGTTTGGGAGCTGCAATGATCTCATGGATGAGTAGAAAACAAAAGCATGTTGCATTAGGTAGGGCCAAAGCTCAATACATTATTGCATGTGAAGTAGGAAATGAAGTTGTTTGGTTAAGAAAACTCTTGTCAGATTTGTTTGGAAAGCCTCTGGATCCTACTATAATAAAATGTGATAATCAAAGCAGCATCAAGATGTCTGAAGACCCTATATTCCATGCAAGGATGAAGCATATTAGCAACAATCACCACTACATTAGAAGTTTAGTACAAGATGGGGTCGTAAAGCTACAGTGTATTCCAACAGGTGAGCAAGTAGTTGATGTGCTGACAATGTCTCCTCTTAATCAAAAGTTTGAGTATTTTAGAAGCATGCTTGGTTTGGTTGACATTGCAGGTTTAGTTGATAGAGAGAGATGAAGAATCTAATGGCGGATGCTTGGGAGGACATCTGGCTGGCCTATGTGTCTTTGATGTCTTGATCCCGAAGAGGGAGGGTGGCATTGGTCTTGGAGCTCTGACCTTGGATACGCACCTAGATCCCTGAGTTGATGGTTAGTTAGTAAGCTTGATGGTACCTAGACTGGCTGAAAACTTTAGTCCATATTAGACCCACCCTCCACACCAAAGCCTCCATTGTAGGCTTCTAGGTTTTATACTGAATCAATAGTCATTGTCAATTTTATTAGACCCTTCTTGAGCTTTTGTATTATGTAAAAAGAATTATTTTTTAAAAGGTCATTTGACACCTCCACGCCAAGTCAGCCCTATGATGATGAAGTCGGCCTACAATAGGGAAATTCGACCCACAGAAGAGGCTATGTTATATATAGACATGCCGTTCGATCCATTTGCTAACTCACTCAACAAGTTCGATACACAAGAAAGAGAGTCAGTAAAAGGAGCGAAATTCCAAGAGAAGGAAGAAGTTTGTAGAAGAAGACAAAGTAAAAATTTTGGGCTACCTTTCTCTCATATGTGCGAAGTTAGTGGGCTATTGTTGGGTGCGAAATTATGAATTCTATTGCAAGGCAAAGTTCTGTTGTTGGGGTCGAAGTTCTGCTGCTAGGGAGACCAAAATTCTTCTACTGCCAGGTCAAAATTCTAGGTTGAAGTCGCTACTGGGAGAACATCACTTGGAGAAGAAGGGAGGGTTGACTTGGTGATTGGAAGAAATTTGTGTCTAGGTCAAAAGAGCCTTGGACTATCTCATCTTGTCTTTGAATCTAATGAAGGAAGAGTTCCGACTAGGTTTTCCTCTTATAGGGGTTTTGCCCTGGCTGTCCACCTACATCTTGTGTCTCTTGTTCTTGTGATCTTCATATACACATAAATTAATAATTGCTTGATAAAACATAATATAAAAAAGAAGTAAAAGACGCCAACATAATTCACAAGTCATTATCAAAGAAGAGGAATCAAACCCTAATTACTACTAGCATTGATTTCTCAACAATTATGTCAATCATTCAATCGATCTAACCCCCAACGCACCTCTACCTATTAGGCCAATCTATCGCCACTCTCTTCTGGAAAACGAAGAAATCAAGTGGCAGATCCAAGAGATGCTACAAAAAGGGCACATCCGACGAAGTTCCTCACCTTGTGGGAGCCCAATTGTACTCGTGTAGAAAATGGATGGGATCTAGAGACTCTGCATTGATTATCGAGCCCTGAACAAAATCCCAGTCAAGAATAGGCACCTGATTCAAAGAATTGCTGACCTTCTTGACCAGCTCAAGGGGGCCAAGTACTTCAGCAAGATTGATTTGAAGTTCCAATAGAACCACAGATTTGTGAAAGCTTTCTTTCAAGTCCAAGGATGGTCTTTTCAAGTGGTTGGTGTTAGTTTTTGGTAGTATCAGAAGTGCTCTAGCCTTGAAAATTGGTGGAGAGGCTAAGGCACATGAGTTCTAAAGAACCCAGAAACTTAGAAAAATTAAAATATTAATGGGTATTAATCAAAATATGGGTGAGAATGATCTACAAGGCGGATCAAGTCAAGTTTTACTCTTAGCCGTTGATTAGATACTTAATCTCAGTCGTTGAAGTCTCAATGAGAAAAGTATAAGTGTTGAAATTTCTAAGTCTATCCGTTAGAAATTTAATCTGTATTCTTCTGGTTTATTTCTTCCACTTGTTAATTACGAACAAGTTATTTAAAATATATAAATAACAAAATAAACACAATACAGTCTCAACCATCTACAGATCAACAGCTGAAAGAAAACAAACACACAAGTGACACCGTTATTTTTGGACAACTTGTCCTCGAAAAAACCCAATGCGGGAAAACTAGTGCAGCAATTCTGAGGATTTATTGTTATGCCATATATCCTTGAGTACGACTGGGTGCCAAACTGTCTCACCCGATAGAGAAAAACAATCGGCAGTAATACCTCTCTATTTGGAAGCAGGTATTCAGAAAACCTGCCCCACGAAACCCTCTCCAACAACACTGAAGCTCTGCATCAACCCTCTTGGCCTCTGTGTCAACCCTCTGAGGCACTACGCAACCTCTTGGACTCTCTGCATGGATGATGCAAGCCCTCTAGCCTTTGCATTGTCTCTGTTGGGCTCTGTGTGACCTGCTCTGGCTTCTACGCCTACCTCTCTACCTCTACGTTGGTCTCTCGGCACTATCTCTACCCCTTTGTCTAGTACTCACTGCCCCTCGCTGTTGATCACTGATTCAACACCCTGCTCTAATAAATCGAATGACTAATCTCTCTAGTGTGTTCTCCAACTGACCCTCAAGCCTCCTCTTATACTTTCCCTGTTGGTCCTTCAACGGCCTCGATTACATTTCTAATCAACAGCTAAGATTAGATTTGGCTTGATCCACGTCTTTTGGAACCTTCTAACCCAATTTTATATTAATACCCATTAATATTTTATTTTTCCAAAGTTTAGAATTAGGAACTCCATTAAATATATTAATTATTTTAATATCTCCTAAATCGGTTAGAATCTACCCAAACCATTTCTAGGTCTTGGAGATCTCATGTGCTTTAGCCTCCACCAATTTTCATGGCTAAAGCACATCCGATGCTACCCCAAATCAACACTCCCTCTTAGCGAGGACAATGCTCTAGTAATACTCCACACTGAGCATCACTCTGATTATACGGCACCGGTACCTGTGCTGATGCTAGGCTTCCCCACCCAACATCCTCTGCACTTTTGCATCCTGTACTACTGCCGCCCATGGCCCTTCCACTACCACCACTGCATTTGTACGGCAACTCCCTCTATATCCGTGTTGTTGTTGGTCCTTTCTCCCAACACTGCATCTGCACTGCAACCCCCTTTCATCACACTGCATTGTGCTACTGCACTGCAACTCAGTCACTGAGAAGTAAGTAACTGATCCACCCAACTACTGACATCCCTGTCAAGCTAGAAACGCTCCTGATGTTGAAGCTCTCTCTGCCACTATCAAGTGCTCCCTCTACTGCCTCTGTGCTACTGCAATAACTCCCTACCTCTCGCACTACTGCAAACCACTATGTGCCATCCTACACTGTTGCAACCTCCTCTGTGCCTCTCGCACTGTTGCAGCCTGTTAGCTCTGCGTTGCCTGGGACTACTGCACTGTAGCACTCTCTATTGCTTCATCTGCATCTGTTCCTACCAACATCCGCTTATCTTGCTACTTCTCACTTCGTGGGGCTCCCGTAGCAATGTATGATCCAAGAGTTTGGGTACCTCAAGGATCCTGCCCCTCATCGCCTGTAGCCCTCCTGACTACAACTTGATGTCTCCCCACCTCTTCTCTAGAGGTACATGAGCACTCATGGCACAATCGTCATCCTCCTCTACCTCCTTTTCCGCCTTCGTTTGCATTGCCTTGGAATCAGACGACTCTCCCTTGTTCTTCTTCCTCGGACACTGGTTTACATAATGACCCAATTCCCCACAGTTGAAGCACTTGACCTTAGAGAGGTTCTTTTTCTTCCTCTTCTCCTACTTTCCCGCAGATGTCAGAGTTGCATCCTCTTCCTCTTCCTTCTTGATCCGGACTCCTTTGCTGCTACTTCCCGTCTTGCTCAGTTGTCTGATCTCTTATTGGCAAAGAGTCGCCCACAATTCTTCCAATCTCGAAGATTTGCCCTGCCCAGTATGCTCTAGACAAATGTCTCCCACTCTTCAGAGACTGCGTTTAGTGTAGTCTTCACCAACATCTCCTCATCCAGCGTGGCCCCTATGGAAGTCAATTGGTCTTGGATCTCCTTCAATCTCTCGAAGAAGTGATCTATCTACTCCCCCTTCTGCATATGGTATGACCGCAATTGATTCTCAAGTAACATCTTCCTCTGCACGGAAGTATGCTAGTACAACTTCTTCAAGGCATCCCACATTTCCTTTGTCGTCTCCTTCTCGGTAATATGTTGGACCACATGATCCTTGACCCCATCAAGGATGATGCATTTCGCCTTGACCATTGCATCCTCACACTTCTCATTATCAGCCGAGTCAACTGGGATTGCCACTGTTTTCAAGGCGAAGGCCTTGATGCGATGTCTATCTAGAATGGATAGGATCCTGGCCTTCCAGACCACAAAGTTGGACGCCCCATCCAGCCTGTCCTGATCCCTCAACCCATTCATGGCCATCTCTCTGCTCTTCTTGTCGACTCCTCCGAGTGTCTCTACTTCCCTCTGGAAGTTCTCTCTTCGACACCTGTCAAGTCTCTCTAATTCCCGCCTCGAAGTTCTCTACTAGACTCCCTCTGAGTCTCAATTCCCCTCATGGAAATCCTTCTATCAATCGTCAAGTCACACCTCTCCGATCTTATGTACACCTGCAACACTGATCTAGATTCCTTGGCTAGAAATTCGCCTCGATAGAGACTCCCTCTACCTTGGTTTTGCCCTGTTAGGTATTGTTCTACCCACAGTACCCCACCAGCATCACTCCCGCAAACTGCCCACAGCTTCATATGCCCCAGCAACTGAAGGGTTGAGCCTCTAGGCTCTACACAATCCCGACATTGGCAAAAATGCTCCCTCAGCCAACTGCGTCAACCCTCCTGATCTTTGTGTAGCTCTGCTTGAGCCTCTTTCTGCCCTTCTCATCCTCTGTGCTGGCCTCTTTCTAGCTCGAATTGATGACGCAATTCCTCTACGTCAACCCTTCTTCTGTCGCTTTCTGCAAGGATCAACTTCTGTCACTCGGGACAGTTGATTCCGCTACAAATGCTCTGCTTCAACCACGCTCTGATACCATGTTGAAATTTCTAAGTCTATCCGTTAGAAATTTAATCTGTATTCTTCTAGTTTATTTCTTCCACTTGTTAATTACGAACAAGTTATTTAAAACATATAAATAATGAAATAAGCACAATACAGTGACAACCATCTACAAATCAACAGCGGAAAGAAAACAAACACACAAGTGACACCATTATTTTTGAACAACTCGTCCCTGGAAAAACCCAATGCGGGAAAACTAGTGCAACAATTCTGAGGGTTTATTATTATGCAGTATATCCTTCAGTACAACTCGGTGCCAAACTGGCTCACTCGACAGAGAAAAACAATCGGTAGTAATACCTCTCTATTCGGAAGTAGGTATTCAAAAAACCTGCCCCATGGAACCTCTCCAGCAACACTGAAGCTCTGCGTCAGCCCTCCTGGCCTCTGCGTCAACCCTCTAAGGCATTGTGCAGCCTCTGGGACCCTCTGCATCACTCCTACTGCCCTCTGCGTGGATGACGCAAGCCCTCTGGCCTTTGTGCTGTCTCTGTTGGGCACTGTGTGGCCTGCTCTGGCTTCTGCATCTGCTTCTCTACCTCTGAGTTGGTCTCTCGGCACTATCTTTGCCTCTCTATCCAGTACTCACTACCCCTCATTGTTGATCACTGATTCAACTTTACTTAGAAAACCCCGATCTAGTAAATTGAATGACTAATCACTCTGGTGTGTTCTCCAACTGACCCTCAAGCCTCCTCTTATACTTTTCCTGTTGGTCCTTCAACAGCCTACATTACATTTCTAATCAACAGCTAAGATTAGATTTGGTTTGATCCATGTCTTTTAGAATCTTCTAACCCAATTTTATATTAATACCCATTAATATTTTATTTTTCCTAAGTTAAGACAACTCCATTAAAAATATTAATTATTTTAATATCAGTAGAATCTACCCAAACCATTTCTAGGCCTTGAAGATCTCATGTGCTTTAGCCTCTCCACCAATTTTCATGGCTAGAGCACATCCGATGCTACCCCAAATTTGTGGAAGATTGCTTTCAAGTCCAAGGAGGGTCTTTTCAAGTGGTTGGTGTTAGTTTTTGGTAGCATCGGAAGTGCTCTAGCCTTGAAAATTGGTGGAGAGGCTAAAGCACATGAGTTCTAAATAACCCAGAAACTGTTTGGTGAAATTCAACCCGGATTATATTTTATTAAAATGATTAATATTTTTTAAGGGGTTCCTAAGTCTAAACTTAGGAAAATTAAAATATTAGTTGGTATTAATCAAAATATGGGTGAGAATGATCTAGAAGGCAGATCAAGTCAAGTTTTAATCTTATTCGTTGATTAGATACTTAATCTTAGCTGTTGATTAGATACTTAAACACAAAGCTTTAGAATATAGAGAGAAGATAACATATAATCAAAGTAGGCTCATGAATATATCTATTATATCAAAATGGCACCCAGTGCATTGTCCAATACATACATGATATAGAGATCAAAACAAAAACACATAACCAAGGAGGCTCTAAATGGCCTCTACAACAAAAGTAAACTGTAAAACATCACTAGTTACCAGTACTACTAGCTACTGCTAGAGAAGCCAACATCATCTAGCTCAGACTCTAAATCAGAGTCAAACAGGAAAACCCATGGCTCCTCCTCATCATCATCTCCAACTACAACTATAGAAATGGTAACACTAGCAGGTTGTGCAACAGCTGCATGCTGAGATAAACGAAATATGCGCTTCCGTTGTGGCTGAGCAGAGGAAGCGCCTGCAACTGCAGGACTTGGGGCTGAGCCTAAGGCTGGTACAAGTGGATCTGCATTCAACTGAACATTTTGTTCAAGTGATGGCTCCATTTGTAAATCCAAATCAAGATCCTCATCAGAATCAAACTCTGTTAGATGACTCTCCACTACCCAATCTAATGTTGGATCAATATCTTCCAACACAATGGGATCTGAATCGGGTCTTTTTTTCAGCAATTGGTTGCGTCTGAGCCGAAGGTTGTATTGGACATAAACTAGATCATTTAACTTTTTTTTATCCAAACAATTTATCTTCTTCGTGTGAATCCTCTCAAAGACAAACTAATTGCATTCACACCGAGTAGCGATGCAAGTTTGACTCAAAATATGAATTGCAAACTTCTGCAACTGAGGATAATGGCTACCAAAAGCCTCCCACCATTGTGCTGCAAAAAACATAGCAGTGTAAAGAGTTAGCTCAACAAATTATATCCGACAATATAAACAATTTAACAAAATATGAATTTGAAAATTGAAATTTTTGTTTACCTAGCTCATTTGCTTCCCTTGCAATCTTCGCTAGGTTCTTGTCAAAGGTACCTGTGGCTTTACTGAAACAAGTGACTTGTTGGTGTATCTCCAGTTGATCACTCTTCAATGGGATCATGCGATCAATGCAGTTAATCAATCCATCTCTAACCTCCCCACCCAAAGCTCCTGCCTCCAGAGCTTTATAATGATACCTTGGGTTCCAAAAATACCTATCTGCATGTATAGGGCAATGGAGTTGATTATTCCATCTTTCATCAATGATTGCCCAAATGGGCCCATACTTAGCCACTCTATCCTTCTATGTTGTCTTTATTTGCTCATTTGCTTGATCCATAGCTTCATAAATGAAGCCCATAGCCAATCTTTCCCCATCCACCAACGGCAACACCTTAACTAGTGGCTCAGCAACCTTCACAATCTTTGTTGCCTTTTTCCAAAATATTTCTTCATTAACTTTATTTTTCAAATCTTTGCCATCCTATTTGTGAAACCATTGGCTTTGATTCCATTCATCACTGGAAAACATCTTTTGCAAGTTTCTATGTTGGGAAAGCATAGATTGCAATGTCAAAAAATGAGTTGCAAATCTAGTGATGGCAGGCCTAATTATATCTCTGGCCCCTGTGTATCTCCTCATCAGGCTCCAAATCCATGAACGATTGTAGATACATTTGTTATTCTTTTGGCATGATCTATAGTGTTCTTGACCCAATCTAATTTGCCAATATCCTCAAGCATGAGATCTATGCAGTGTGCAGCACATGGGGTCCAAAAGATGGTTTTGTGTTTTTCCTCTAACAATTTACCAGCAAGAACATAGTTAGAGGCATTATCTGTGATGATTTGAACAACATTAGCCACCCCCTAGCCCCAAGAGTTAGCTCAATCGGTCAAATCAGTGCCTTGCCAATCGGGAGGTCACAGGGTCAATTCTCGAAAGCTCTTGGGGTCAAGTCAGTAAATAGGCAGAGGGGTGTTGCTCCCCTTCGGGTGGGGTGCACTCAGTGTTGAACAACCTTGGACGTAGCGGCTACCCACTAACCAAGATATCTGTGAACCAGAAGTGAAGAAAAAAAAAAACATTAGCCACCCCCACCTCCTCAACAACCTCATCCAATAGCTGAAACAACAATTGTCCATCTTTCACCCTATCAGATGCATCAACTAATTTTAGAAACATGGTTCCCTTTGGGCAAAAGATAAGAAAGTTTATGATGGTACGATTCCTTTGATCAGTCCATCCATCTGACATGATGGTACATCCTGTTTTTTCCCATGAGTTTTTGAAATCTTTCAAATACTCGTCAATGGAGGAAATTTCTTTCTACAAACGAGAACCCCTTTGAATCCCTTTCCAGCAGCAAATATGGCATCAAACATAGGCTCGTAATATGGTGAACAGAAGCATTGACAGGGATATCAGCATCATACCACCAACTAGCTATGTAATCACAAGCAGTCTCCCTCAATTCTTTCTTCCAATGGTCATCTAAAGTGGGTTGCAAAGTTCTACTAGCTTGAGACCATGTGCATCTGATGGAGAGGAGGGTGTGACAGTGAAATAACTTTTGATATTCATATCACCCTTAATTTTCATTTTACCCTTACTCTTTTTTCTTGCATGGACTCCAAAGAGGGAGCAACATAGCAGAAGGGGTTGGATGCATCAGTACAAGGGATAGATGAAGAGCCCTCAAAATCAAAATGGGGGTTAGTAGCCATCATTTTTTGTATACGCCTCTTCCTCTCAATTTCAGCATCTATTTCTTTTTGCCTAGCTTTTTCTTCTTGAAACTTCTCAAAGCTATTTAACAACTCCTTCCTACTCTCCCCAATTTGTCGTGATTCACATGGAGTAATTTGGCCTGTAATACCTACCAAGTGTTGTTTCAACCTATGAATGCCTCCAAGACCCTCCTTAATTTTTCTATGGCAAAATTTGCAATGCATTTGATTATCAACCATTTCAGCATATGCCCAAGCAGCATCTTTCACTCTAGAAGCCAATTTTGACTTGGAAATGAAAGGAAAAAAAATCTGAAAATGAAACCAAAAAAATTAGCATTGCTTCAATGTTCATTTCTTTTACAAAAAGCACACTTTTCAATTTCCATATTTGCACAAAAAAAAAGCAATAACAGATTTTAGAAGTGAAAAAAGATACCTCTAGGCAAAAACCATCTCCTCAATGTTGCTCCAATAAACCAACTCCTCAATGTTGCTCCAATGGTTGCCCAAAAAGCTCCTCACTACTGCTCCAATGCTTGCCCAAGACTCCTCACTGCTGCTCCAAAAACAAACTCCACAACTCTTCACAAACTCCTCACAAATTCTCACACAAATGCAATGAGATGGTTGTGAGGAAATGAGAGGGGTTGGATAGCTTTTATAGGGTTGGGAGAGGTAAAAGGACCTCAAAAGAACCCTAAGCCAAATTAGAATTGGTTGCGGGGTCCATCCCCCCCCCCAAAAAAAAAAAAAATCTGTAGGTTGTCAATTTGCCATGATGACCAAGTCGGTCAAGTTAACTCGAGCTTGGCCGAGCCAGTCAGGTTGTTACCAACCCGGCGAATCGGTCACCGGCTCAGTCGGCTCGGTAACAACCTGGCCAACTGAACTGTACCGGCCACCAAGTTGACCCAGTCAGGCAATGGCTCAGTCTGGCTCGGCCGTTACGGAGTCAGCTCGACCGTTTCTTAAAACAGTGGGTTGCAGAAGTAATTTGCATCAGTATTCAGAAGAATAACTTGATAATGTATATTAAAATCAAGTAGGTGAAGTTGATTCAGATTTGCTGCAATAGAGGTTCATTGAGGATTAGGAATTTTCACAATTTATCATGCCCTTCGGTTTCACAAATGCCCCCACAACTTTCATGAGGCTGATTGATGACATCTTGCAGCCTTTCATCAATTCGATCGTGGTTATATATCTCGATGATATCCTCAACTTCAACAAGAGTTGGGAAGAGCACTTGCAACATATTTGACAGGTCCTGCATACTCTGAAACAACACGAGTTATGTGCTAACTTGGAAAAATGCTCCTTTGGCATGGATTAGGTCTAATATTTGGGTTACATTATTGATGAGCAAGGTGTGCATGTGGATCCAAATAAGTGTTGAAATTTCTAAGTATTACCCGTCAGAAATTTTATTTGTATTCTTTGGTTTATTTCTCCTACTTGTTAATTACGAACAAGTTATTTAAACATATAAATATCGAAATAAACATAATACAGTATCAACCATCTACAACTCAACAACTGAAAGAAATAGCAAACACACAAGTGACAACGTTATTTTTGGACAACCCGTCCCCGCAAAAAACCCAACTTGGGAAAACCGGTGCAGCAATTCTTAAGGTTATTTCATTATGCAGACTATCTAAGTACAACTGGGTGTCAAACTGGCTCACCCGATAGAAAATAATCTGGCAGTAATACCTCTCTATTCGGAAGCAAATATTCAAAAAATCTACCCCACGAAACCCTCTCCAGCCACCTCTGAAGCTCAACGTCAGCCCACCTGGCCTCAGCGTCAGCCCGAAACCCCCTGCGTCATCCCTCTGAGGCATTGCGCAGCCTCTATGGCTCTCTGCATCACTCCTGCAGCCTCTGCGTGGATGACGCAGGCCCTTCTAGCCTCTGCGCAGTCCCTTCTAACTATGCACAGCTCTCTTTGGCTTAGGGTTTGCCTCTCTCTGCTTCTATGCTGGTCTCTCGGCACTATCTCTACCTCTTTGCCTCGTACTCACACTGCCCCTTGCTGCAACTGATCACCGATTCGACTTTTCTTAGCAAACCCCAGTCTAGAAAATAGAATGATTGATCACTCTGTTGTGTTCTCCAACTGACCCTCAAGCCGCCTCTTATACTTCTCCTGTTAGTCTTTCAATGGCCGAGATTACATCTCTAATCAACGGCTAAGATTAGATTTGGCTTGATCCATGTCTTTTAGAACTTTCTAACCCAGTTTTATATTGATACCCATTAATATTTTATTTTTCATAAGTTTAGACTTAGGAACTTCATTAAAAATATTAATTATTTTAGTATCTCGTAAACCGGGAAAAATCTGTCCAAACCATTTCTAGGTCTTGGAGATCTCATGTGCTTTAGCCTCTCCACCAATTTTCATGGCTAGAGCATATCCAATGCTACCCCAAATCAACAATAAGATCCAAGCCATTTGGGATTGGTCAGCCCCGATGAGTCCCACAGAGTTTCACAGCTCTTGGACCTTGCTAATGTCTATTGAGGATTCATGTTGGGGTTCTCTCAAATCACTTGGCTCTCAATTCAAGTTACCAAGGGTGGAGCAAAAGCAAAGTTATTTTGGTCCAAGTCACAACAGAAGGCATTCGTTGAATTGAAACACTACCTTTGCTATGCACCAATCCTCACCTTGCCAGACCTGCAACAGCCACTTGAGATTGAAACAGATGCCTCCAACAATTCTATTGGTGTAGTCTTAACTCCAAGGGTATTCGGTGGCCTATCATAGTGAGACACTTTGATACTATTCGGAGATACCCCACCTATAATAAGGAGATGTATTCCATCATGCAGGTCTGCCGGCAATGGAACATTACATTCTGGAGAAGGAGACGATCATCCACATAGATCACCGGCCTCTTCATTTTATGCAAACGTCGAGGAAGTTACAGAACGATCGCACATCAGAAATGGTCCACATATTTGCAACAATTCCATTTGGACATTAAATATAAGAAGGGTAGTACCAAAGACATTGCAGATTGCCTCGGTTACCCTTTGATTGTGGCACTAACCATTGTTCTCAACTCTTGTGGACACGAGACCTTTGGATGGCCGCAACTATACAACAATGATCCAAATTTCGCCACCACATACCAAATGATGATGGAAGGCAAGCAAGTTCCAAACTTCCATCTCCCGGATGCACTGTTGTGCTACTTGGGACACTTTTGTGTTCCTTCAAGCGCGCATGCCAAGTTGATTTGGGAGGTGCATTACAGTGGGGTAGCAAGGCACTTTGGCATGGAGAACACAGTGGTGGTACTACGGAATTTTCATTGGCTAAAACTCTGACATGATGTTTGCAAATATATCAGGTCCTGCACTACCTATGCCATTGCCAAGCCAACCATTCAGAACCACGACATGTACACCCCTTTGCTTACTCCCAGCCAAACTTGAGAATCAATCTCCATGGACTATATGTTTGGTCTTCATTCTACCAAGCATGGTAATGACTGTGTTTGTGGTCGTTGATAGATTTTTTAAGATGGTCGTATTGGTTGTTTCCAAGAAGAGTATCACAGCAGAAGCCACTGCTAAACTCTTCTTCGAATGGTTGTGGATACATTTTGGGATCTTGTAGACCATCATATCAGATCGGGATTGCAGGTTCCTCAACACATTCTGGTTGAGTCTTTGGTCACTATTGGACACCAAGCTCACTAACTCGCCTACCTTCCACCCCTACGTTGATGGCCAGAAAGAGGTTGTCAATAGGATGATCGTGCACATTTTATGCATGTACAACTCCAAGCACCCACGAACATGGGTTGAGAGTCTCCCCTATGTCCAATACAGCTAGATCTCTCCATAACACAACTGGGCACAACCCCTTTCAAGTGGGCCTGGGATTTCAACCATTGTGTCCCATTGATGTTGCACTGCGCCTTGAAACTACACAAACAAAATCTACTCATGTTCAATCCAAAGCCATGAAAGCCACCAAGTTTATTGAACGAATTCAACACGTTTGTCAGCAGGTTCATGATATCCTGCATAAGGCCAATACTAAGTAAAAACAATGTCACGATCAGCCCCAGGTGCCACATAAGTTTCAAGTGGCGACAAGTTTTGGTTGCATTTGCAGAAGAAATGTCTTGCAAGAGCCCATCGGAAGCTTCAACCACTCCGATATGGACCTTACACCATCACCAAGGTTGTGGGTGACAATGCTTTCGAGCTAAGTATCCCACCACTCCTTGGACTACACCCAATATTCAATGTGGATTGCCTTTGGCCATACTTTCCACCATTGTTGGACACATCAGACATTGTCAAGCAAATGACACCAAGAGAGCTCAACCCAGATTGCATTGAGCAGACCACCACTGATCGGATCATGGACACATAAATTAAGAACACTCACTAACAGAGGATCCAGTTGTATTGGGTTGTCAAAGCAAGCCAACTCCTGCACCAAAGCAAGTGGCTCACCCAGGAACAAGTTCAGCAGAAGTTTTCCCATCTCATGGAGGCACTCAATGCAATGGGGACCATTGCTTCCTAAGGAGGGAGGACTGATCCAATTGGATATTGGTGGCCACCCACCTATTCCACTTGGCTCACAGCACAGTTTCCTATTTTGGCAATTTTCTATTTTTTGATGTTTTTGGGTCCTAAACTTCAGGAGTCATTTTGAGGCCCTAAATAGCGTTTTTTGGGGAAACGGGCAAACATGAGACAAAGATTGACGTTTGTAGTCGAAAGTGTTATCCTCAGATAGACCTTTCTAACAAGCTATTGTATGTGCCAAATGGAAATCATATGCCAAAATTACGACCCGAGAAAGTTGACGTTCCAGCTTATCCAATTGACGCCCATAACCCTTAGGCACTTCATCTCTTAGGGTTAGGGTTTTGGATATTTAGGGTTTCTCATTGTTTCTTCATGGTAAAAAGGCCTCAAAGCCTCATTGTAACACAATTTAGAAAGTGCATAGCCGTCACATCTCTTCTCAAAGATACGCTACCACCATTCGCGCTAGTTTGTTTTTTTTCTGCATGTAAACTATTTTTGCATTTCTATTTATTAATTGAAGTTCAATTTCACTATATCTATGTGTTTTTGTTTCCAATTTGTATTTCATTTCTTTCCTTCATAATTCCAGATCAGGAGCCTTTCTTGATGTCCATCAGAGCTTGTGTGCATGATGCAAGCATGAACTATTCACAAGTAACCCAAAGGAATTCGATGGGATTTGATCGTATACAAAAGCATCTACTAATTGAAGTAACCCTTGGGACTGTTATTTCAAATACTTCTATTAGAAAATATGTTAATATACAAAATTTGATTATTTCATGTTTAGACTTTGAGGTTATTTATTATGTTTGCCAGCATTGGCGTTATTTATTATGTTTGCCATTGGAAAATGTAACTAGTGTCGGTCTTCATAATGAAAGATATTTATTAAAAGAATTTATTTTAATTATTTTATGAAGCATGTCATGCTTTTGAAGTCAAAAGTAGTCAAAACAATATGTACTTGAAACATGTCATTTGACATTTGAAAAAGATAGAAAAATATTTTTATTTTGGTCAATTAAAGACAGTCAAAACTATATATATAGGAGAAACTTCGACCCATTGGTATCCACGAAGTTTTGAAAAAACAAGTCGAATTCTGTGATTGAAAGAAGGAGAAACAAGTCGAATTTCAGAAGAGAAAAAGGAAGGACAAAGAATAAATAGACCAAACCCTGTTTCTGATCCATTACAGTCACATGTGTGATTTTCCTGAAGTTCTGTGACAGGGCTGAGAAAATTTGAAGTATCATGCAGTCTATGACAGGGCTGAGAATTTGAGTTTTCCTGAAGTCTGTAACAAAGCCGAGAGCTTTGCAGCTGGAGCAAAGTGTGAAGGCCACATTTGACAGCAGAGAGGAGAAGGTTGACTACATTTGAGTTTGACTAGAGAGGAGGGCTGACTTGAAACCTTTGAGGGAGTTTTTGGTCTTGGGTTGGATATCTCATTTTGACTTGATTCAATAAGAAGAGGATTGTTGGGTTTTCCCCATTTGTGGGATTTTGCCTTGGCTTGAAAGCCTAAATTTTGTTTCTTGCTTTTCTGTGATCTTGGAAGAATAATTTGTGTAATTGCTTGATGAAGAAAAAACAATAAGTAACAAAAGAAAGAAGACTAACTCTCACAAGTAATTACCAAGTAAGAAAATCTACTTTACCTTTGATTTTCTAACAAGCATCTCCTTTAAGCCTCAAGTTTGTAATGTGTCAAGGTTAATAATGGGGAGGAGACATGCAGCCCCAAAAAATGCATTTATTTCATATAATTACCATGATAACAAATCCATCAGAAAATTAACAGCCATGATAATAATACTCTGTGATATGCTTCTATAACTACCATATCAAAATAGATATAGATGTTGGTATATGCTATTTTATCAAGATGATTCTTCTTTTACCTTAATATGTGTGTATGGTATTTGAATACTGTTAACGGTTTTAATTTTGTTTCAGTATGAAATCCCATGTCCCACATACAAAGGGACCTCACACACCAATTTGGTGTTTGGTTTGGCCGTAACCTTAAAATTAGATTATTATTATTATTATTATTATTAATTAAGAAATCATTATATTTATACTATCAATCTTTTAATACCATTCCACTACAATTTATGAATACCTTTTATTATTTTTCTTAATATTTTATCATAATCTCATGTTATTTATTTTTGCTGAAAGTTGAAATTAATATATAGGATCAATAATAGGGAATTCAGATGATCACTATTGTCAACATCGGCATTTTCCTTTGCTCTATATAAAGGAGAAGGTTGACTACATTTGAGTTTAACTAGAGAGGAGGACTGACTTGAAACCTTTGAGGGAGTTTTTGGTCTTGGGTTGGATATCTCATTTTGACTTGATTCAATAAGAAGAGGATTGTTGGGTTTTCCCCATTTGTGGGATTTTGCCCTGGCTTGAAAGCCTAAATTTTGTTTCTTGCTTCTCTGTGATCTTGGAAGAATAATTTGTGTAATTGCTTGATGAAGAAAAAACAATAAGTAACAAAAGAAAATCTACTTTACCAAGTAAGAAAATCTCACAAGTAATTACCAAGTAAGAAAATCTACTTTACCTTTGATTTTCTAACAAGCATCTCCTTTAAGCCTCAAGTTTGTAATGTGTCAAGGTTAATAACGGGGAGGAGACATGCAGCCCCGAAAAATGCATTTATTTCATATAATTACCATGATAACAAATCCATCAGAAAATTAACAGCCATGATAATAATACTCTGTGATATGCTTCTATAACTACCATATCAAAATAGATATAGATGTTGGTATATGCTATTTTATCGGAGATGATTCTTCTTTTACCTTGATATGTGTGTATGGTATTTGAATACTGTTAACGGTTTTAATTTTGTTTCAGTACGAAGCCCCATGTCCCACAAACAAAGGGACCTCACACACCAATTTGGTGTTTGGTTTGGCCGTAACCTTAAAATTAGATTATTATTAATTAAGAAATCATTATATTTATACTATCAATCTTTTAATACCATTCCACTACAATTTATGAATACCTTATATTATTTTTCTTAATATTTTATCATAATCTCATGTTATTTATTTTTGTTGAAAGTTGAAATTAATATATAGGATCAATAATAGGGAATTCATATGATCATTATTGTCAACATCGGCATTTTCCTTTGCTCTATATAAAATTTAGACACCTAACACAAATGTCTATGTATATCTGCATCTCTAAATATTTATACACACAATCATGGACCAATATGAAGATTTGGGGCATCCAATTATTGAAAATGCACGTAATTTACAAGCAATAACAGAAAAATACCATAATTACGGTTGGCAATTACAATCCTTGCGCCTTTTTGCTTGGCCCCAAATGCAAGTGCTTTACCGGCTCCTCCAGCTCCAACAATCAAAAACAATTTGCCAGCAAGGGGAGAACTGTGAGTCCAATCTCCATCATTATGTTTACCTGTTACACAATATAAGATAGTTCATGAAAAGTAGTCAAGACTCAAACTCCCTTTCTTGTCTTTCCTTCCTCAAGCATGATAACTTTCTATCCTGAAAGAACTCGTCAACACGTAAAGAAGAGCAGGAAAGAAAATTTTGAATAATAAAAGGCTAAGACAATATTTGACACCTTTTAAGGCATCTTCAATTGCAGAAATAGCACCAACAGCATCTGTATTATACCCAATCAATTTTCCGTCACTTTGTCTCCTCACTATTGTATTTACTGCTCCTATAGACTGAACAAAAGACCGAAGACAGCATCAGTAATGAACAAAAAATTTATTTTCTTCAGTCTTAATTTTTTACAATAGCCATACTTCTATATTTAGAAAACTGAATGTGTACAAAGAGAAAAAAAAACACACACACACATTTTCTCTAAAATCCCTAGACCAAGAAAAGATATGACATTTTTACCAAATAAATTTCATTTTTATAAAAGACTGCAAGATACAGAGAAGAGAGTTCAAGTCATAAATATTAAAGACCTCCACTCCATACTCTATTCTAGTGGGATGGTTTCGCACAAAATTTAATGGGGCTATTATGGGAAATCCTGCTTGGGCTGGAAGATGTGTTGGAGGAATGCAATCTCTTTCTTCACAGAATTCAAGTGCTCTCACAATAAAAGTACTTTGAATAGATATGCAGATAAAAATGTAAAAAGAGAAGTTAGACTAAATCCCTCCAGAGTTAATACTATAACCTTTCAAGGTGGGAATAGGAATGTGATTGTGGGTCATGCATAATGAATCTCTATGATTAGTTGTAGGGACTTTATGGTGACCACTGATAGGAGAAAGGTGCACATTTGTAAAGATCCATGAATACTTTGGCTGGAGCAGAAAACTAGGCTGCAGTCCTTGAATATTCACCATCTGTTAGACCTAGCAGATATATTTCAATCATATGTGCAGAAGCTGACAAAAATATGTAAGCCATACTTCAGAGAACAAAGCAAAGTAGATTTCAGGTGGCAAGAGGAGAAGCTTATAACCAACATGAGGGAAAAGTCTGAAACGGAGAACCCAGAATATATTTGAACCCAGAATAATGCCTTTTTTTCTTTGCTAAATTACTAAGAGAGGGAATCAAGGCAATTCTAATGTAATCACCCCACAGTTCCATAATATGTATCGCAGTAGTTAATCTCCCACAAGTACAGTCAAGCTCGGAGCAAAAGTTTTGAATATTGTAGAGGTTCAGAAGAAAATGAGAGACAGGAACAGTGAAGCAAGCTGCAAGTGAAGTTCAAGAAACAAAAAACTAGATTGGGGAACATTCTGGTATAATTTGGAAGAGGTAGACTGTAGAAGCAACATCATGCACTTATGCGCATGATATCAGGCAACGCATGAAGAATATAGAGCTATGAGGAGGGTGTTAATAATATTGGTGGAAAGAATCCTCCCCAGAAGTGGAAGTTGGGTAAAAGTAACCTAGGCAACAAGACCATTTAGGTTTGGGGACAACAGGATATATCTTCTAGTTGTAAGGACTCGGGAGTTTACAAGTATATTAATGGGCACTGTGTCTGGCTTTTGCCAGAGTAAATAAGGTGTTAGGGATGAAAACATTATGCAATGGGAGCAAGAAGTATACAAGTGTTTGAAGGGTCTACAGACTCTACACTATAAATTTTTGTCAGCATTCCAACTATTTGTGAATGGATAAAGATAGCTAGATGCAACATATGTAATGTTGAACTTATTGTTACAAAGAAAATGACCTTTAATTCATTAAAAAAAGAATGACCATAGGATTGAAGAAAAGGGATACCTGTGCAATTGGATCAACTTCATCACAACATTCAAGAGCAGCCTCCTTGTAAGGAATAGTAACACTGCAATAAAAAATAGCAATTCATAAAGATGAGAATCATAAGAACAACAAAAACACCATTGTTAGAAATTCAGGTATGAGCCAACAATGCTACCCATCTAGCCTCGAAAAGATATCCAAACCATTACAATGTGATTCAATCCCAACTATACAACAGTCGAGCAAAATGTCTCATAAAAACAGTTCCCAGACAATATTAAGCCAGAAAAATAAAGAATGGGAACTCAATGATGTGTGATGGCTAGGACCTTCAAATTGCATTTGTATGGATTCCCTCAAAGCCGATGCATCATAAATGTAAGAATTACTGTTACTGCAGGGAAGTTGTTGACAAAAAAGCATAGACAAGCATAACAAAACTAAAGACTGCATGTTTAATATAATATTCCACAAGCTTACATGTTACATGATTTTTTCTGTCTAGAACATGCTGGGCTCAAAATGGCCTCTATTTACTTTGAATGATCCCCCCTTCCCACGTTGCTTATATAAAATAGCATGGATTTACACTTTCTTAAACATCAATTTCAGCGAAAATTGCAATTTTAGAATAATGACAATGAAACAAGGTAAAGAGAAAAAATGTATGTGCATGTGACTTAAATTAGTAGGAGAGAAAGCACAATCACATCAACATTCACAACTACATGGAGAATGTCGTGTAGCTTTTATTTGGTTCATTTTCTATTTACATTATGCATATGATATACAAGATCAACTTGTGGCTGAGATAGAGGGTTGAATTGAGGTTCAAAGACAAAAGAAAAAAGGTGGGAATTCAAAGACCAAACAGGGAGGTGAGGTTGCACATGCAAGCCTTGGGAAACCCCATCTCCCCAAGAGCTAGGCTATCAGCCCACTCAGAATATCAAGTAATCTACACTAGAAGCATCCTTCCATAGAGGAAATAGGAAGGCAGGGCTGACCATGCAAGCACTAGGAAACCCCATATCCTCAAGAGCTTACGCTATCAGCCCACTCAGAATATCAAGTAATCTACACTAGAAGAATCCTCTCAAAACATCAATGAGGGGTCAACCCCAATCCTCTAATATTTCTCCAAGCAATAAACTATCTGAGCTTCAAAATGGGAAAAAGATCAATACCTAATAGATTTAAACAAGGGTAAAAGTTCTTCAACTGGAACTTTATAGTTTTCTTCCAAGAACTAGAAAAATCATGCCACCTTATATTGTTTTGTGTGATTGGACTGTCAAGGGAAATAAGATAGTAGCCTTGCAAATAATTCCCAATGATGTACATCCTAGGTTGGAATGTTAAAGGGCTTGTTGACCACTATGTGTCAACGACCCATAGCAGTGCACCCCCTTTTTTCGCAAAAGGGATAGCCCCTGATCGACGTGTTCATATCGTTCGACTATCATCATCAGCCTGATCATGTTATATTGTAAACCCTTTCTGCATGTGTAAATCGTAAATAATCTCAGCAGATCTGTGTCGTGTATGTAATTGCCTAGGTAAACCTAATTTTTTGATGATGACCTACATTCTGAAAGGTTTTTTGTCTCACCAATCCATGGTCGGCAGAGTTTTCTTTCAGCCTTACCCCAAAGCTGAGACAGATTTTGTCACTAGAATGTTAGGGGAGTCCTAGTGTGCTAGATCGAATCTATGTAAAAGTGGTTTGGAAATAATCCTAACTATTTGGTTAGGTTATTTTATTACAAATTGCTTGATCTGCTAGATTATATTTGTGTCGCAGAACTGGGTAGTCTGTGAGGGTCTTGTTCAAATGGGTTTTCCCCCTTGAGATGTAAAAATGTAAAAATCATGATGTAAAATATCTTGAGGGTTAGAAAAATAATTTATCCCCTCATAGGTCCTAGGTCCTAGGTAAATTTAAATTTTCCAGAGGTAAAATTCGTGGATCCTTTAAAAAATTAAATCTTAACAAGTCCAAGGACTAAGGTTAATTGATTATTTTGCTAAATTTAATGCCTTGGGTCCCTGGGGTTAAGTCAAAGTCAAAATTTTGAGGAAATAAATGCAAAATTTTAATTTTTTAATTTATTAAAATGCATTTAATTGAAATTTTCGAAATTTCCTCAATATTTAAAAATTCGACGGATGAGATTAAAAGAAATTTTGATCCTCATCAACAGTTGAGATCATTTTGACAAGGATCACTCGAACTAGCCATTGGAAAGGTTATCTTTAAATAGGAGGTCATTTTGTCAGTCAAATTCATCCGATCTTTTGATCGTGTACTAGGCGAAAAGCTCTCTCTTGTAATCTTTTTTATGAGCAATAAAGAAAGACTTTGGGGTTAAAAATAATTAAAAAAAATTAAGAAATTGTTAAATCATTTAATGTTGCTTGGCATATCAAGAAATTCACCTGAAATATTTAAGCGGTCAAATTTAAATTTTCTTCTTCATGTCTTTTCATGCTAAACACTGTTGTGGTATTAGTATTTGACATTTGTCATTTCTCTATAGTTAAATGTGTTAAATGTTTATCTAAAAATTAACTATTTGAAAGTGGTGAATTTCCTAGATTTGGGATTGAAACTAGTTAGCCTTAAAATTTCATGGTTGATTAAAGTATTTGTATCTCTTGAATTTTAATTGCTAAAGCATTGCGCATCTGTTGAATATCTTACATCTATCCATCATCATTGCTTGAATTATTTAATGCTCATTATATGTTAGATATTTTGCAAATATTTTCAAGCAATTGGTTTTATTGTGGAATTATTTACTTGGATCATTGACTCCATGAGGCACTGGTATTAATCATTTAAAGTCTAATCAATCTTGAGTATTCCTAAGTCTTAATCAAGTATTTGATTGCCTCGTTGTGCCTCCCAAATTGGTTGTTCCTCAACTAGTTCTTCTTTTCCATTGGGTCCATCCCCCTTAGCTTGTCGTAGGGAGGCAGCTTAAACGAAGAGATCGGGGATCAGAGTGACAGCCCCCGATCTGAGTGTTGTCGCAGTGTTTAGACAATCTGTGCGACAACCCTTTTTGGCGTCATTGCCAGGGATAGAGTTTTTATTGTCCTTGGTCCTAACGACATTTCCTCATCGCTTTTAATCATCTCATCTTTCCCACCATTCATTAGCCTGTCAGGCGCATAGTGTTTCCTGGCGTCATTTGATCTTTTCATCGACCGATCTTTCGTCATTTCGTTAATCATTTCATCTGCACTTTTAGCACCTACACATCTCGGTTAGTTTCTTGTTTGGGTGGCGACTCTATTTCTTTTCATTTATTTTTTTCTTAGACAAGAAGCCCTCCCTTATATTTGGTTTCTTTTGCCTTTTGGATCCTAGAGTTAGATTCATGTTCAAGTGGCAACTCCACTTCTTTCATTTCTACTCGAAGCTCGCTTCTTGTGGATCTCTTGATTTTCTTAAGCAGAGATCTCTCTCTATCATCCATTTGGTCCCTCATTATTCATCATGGATCACTCGTTTACCCCGTGTCGTTTTACTGATGTTCTCCATGACATTCCGGAAGTGGCCATTCATAAATTATCTTTGTTCTCAGATGGTGATTCAGTTGCTGTTAGAAAGCATCTATGCAGGTTTTCTCGTATAATGCTCATATATTGTAGTTCTCCCCAGTATGATCATGAAGATGTCAAAATGCGCCTATTTGCCTTTTCTTTAGAGGGTGATGCTTTGAATTGGTTTAATAATTGTCCTAAAGATTCTTTCGCTTCTTTACAAGACATAGTCGATGCTTTTAAAGATAAATATGGTTATCAAGATAGCTCCCCTTGTTCCCCTAAAATTATGCAACAGAATGAAAGTGATTTTGTGAAGGATCTAACTATTGATGAAAGATTTCAAGAAAATTCTTCATATCAGAATGTGCCATCCACCTGTACCATTGCAGATCAAATCTATGATAGTGAAAAAACAGGGACAAGTTGTCAAATCAGTATCGACGATGAAAGGGAAAATGATAAGCAAATTATAGAAGAACTAATGCAGCTGGTAAAAAATATGGAGCTTAATCAAGAAAAAATTGTAAATGATTACGTCAAGAATATGAAAACTTTATGCACCCACCTGGAAAAACGTGATAAGGAGATGGAAATCATGAAAGCTAATCATGACAGGGAAATTAATTCTATGCAAAGCAAGTTATTAACTATGGATGAAGAAATGCCCATCATGACATTCGATTATAATAATCAACTGGCTACCACGCAAGCAAATCATAAAAAAGAGATAAACTCTATGCAACATTGCTTGATGACCATAAAGACAAAGAATGACAAAGTAACAAAAGATATGGAAGCTAGTCAGTTATGTCTTCAGAATGAGTTATTGAGCATGGAGGAAGACCATGCCAGGGAAATCAGTGCTATGAAGGTTGAACACTCTAGCCAGATGGATGCCATTACAATACTGGTACAAAAATTTCAACAACAGTCAGAGAATGAAAGAAACAAGGAGACGTCAATAGATTAAAAGCCTCCTTATTAGTTGCAACAAGCTCTATCTTATTATGAGGAGGTCATTTGTTCCATTGAAAAGTGGTTAATTGAAGGTGACCCGGATAAAATTGAAAATGATAAAGATCAGATGCAAAATGAAAAAAGACATGTCACGCATATCTTACATACTTCATCTGAGAGTTTTGAAGCAGAATGTTCCACAAAGAAAAAACGCAAGAGAAAGAGAACAAGAAAGCGATTTGATGCATCAAATAGCCGTAAGCAACCTAATTTTCGGATAGGAAAAAGTCCTACTGTATGCAGAATTGGACATGGCACATCCGAGAAACAGTGGACAGATTTGCCCGAAAGCAGGCAAATGCTCAGTATGCACTATATTGAACACATCTGATGCCATGGGGCATCTTTGTATTGTATTTCTAACCTTATGCCCTCTTATTTCAGTGTTTCATTTTGTAGTTAGATTTGGTTTTTCATGTTATTAGACTAGTTCATAAATGAAGAGCTTATATATTTCCTGTGCTTAACGTTATATGATGATTTTTAGATGGACGCTACTTATGTTGTGTTGTGTGTTGCGTGGATGCAGATTCTGGATTCTCACATTCCTACAGTGCAGCAATGTGTCCCCAAGTAGAGCCAGATGTTGACCAATGTGTCAACGACCCATAGCAGTACACCCCCTTTTTCGCAAAAGGGATAGTGCCTGATCGGTGTGTTCATACCGTTCGACTATCATCATCAGCCTAATCATGTTATATTGTAAACCCTTTCTGCATGTGTAAATTGTAAATAATCTCAACAGATCCGTGTCGTGTATGTAATTGATGACGATCTACATTCCGGAAGGTTTTTTGTCTTATCGATCCATGGTTGGCAGAGTTTTCCTTCAGCCTTACCCCAAAGCCGGGATGGATTTTGTCACCAGAATGTTAGGGGAGTCCTAGTGTGCTAGATCGAGTCTATGTAAAAGTGGTTTGGAAATAATCCTAACTATTTGGTTAGGTTATTTTATTACAAATAGATTGATCTGCTAAATTATATTTGTGTCACAGAACTGGGTAGTCTGTGAGGGTCTTGTTCAAATGGGTTTTCCCACTTCAGATGTAAAAATGTAAAAATCATGATGTAAAATGTCTTGAGGGTTAGAAAAATAATTTACCCCTCATAGGTCCTAAGTCCTAGGTAAATTTAAATTTTCCAAAGGCAAAATTCGTGGATTCTTTAAAAAATTAAATCTTAACAGGTCCAGGGACTAAGGTTAACTGATTATTTTGCTAAATTTAATGCCTCGGGTCCCTAGGGTTAAGTCAAAGTCAAAATTTTGAGGAAATAAATGCAAAATTTTAATTTTTTCGTTTATTAAAATGCATTTAATTGAAAATTACGAAATTTCCTCAATATTTAAAAATTCGACGGATGAGATTAAAAGAAATTTTGCTCCTCATCAACAGTCAAGATCATTTTAACAAGGATCACTCGAACTAGCCATTGGAAGATTTATCTTTAAATAGGAGATCATTTTGTCAGTCAGATTCATCTGATCTTTTGATCGTGTATTAAGCAAAAAGCTCTCTCTTGTAATCTTTTTTATGAGTGATAAAGAAAGACTTTGGGGTTTAAAAAAATAAAATAAAATAAAATTTAAGAAATTGTTAAATCATTTAATGTTGCTTGGCATATCGAGAAATTCACCTAAGGAATAATTAAGCAGTCAAATTTAAATTTTCTTCTTGGTGTCTTTTCATGCTAAACACTGTTGTGGTATCAGTATTTTTCATTTCTCTATAGTTAAATGTGCTCAAATGTTTATTTAAAGATTAACTATTTGAAAGTGGTGAATTTCCTAGATTTGGGATTGAAACTAGTTAGCCTTAAAATCTCATGGTTGATTAAGGTATTTGTATCTCTTGAATTTTAATTGCCAAAGCATTGCGTATTTGTTGAATATCTTACATCTATCTATCGTCATTGCTTGGATTATTTAATGCTCATTATATGTCAGACATTTTGCAAATATTTTCAAGCAATTGGTTTTATTGTGGAATCATTTACTTGGATCTAATTACTCCATAAGGCACTGGTATTAATCATTTAAAGTCTAATCAATCTTGAGTATTCCTAAGCCTTAATCAAGTATTCGATTGCCTCATTGTGCTTCCCGAACTGGTTGTTCCTCAACTAGTTCTTCTTTTCCATAAGGTCCACCCCCCTTAGCTTGTCGTAGGGAGAGATCAGGGATTAGGGTGACAGCCCCCGATCTGAGTGTTGTCGCGGTGTTTAGACAATCTATGCAACAACAGGGCTCACTCATCCTTCTAGAAGGTCAATGACAAAGAGGGTGAAAATTTTATCTCAAGCCTTAGCTTCTTATGTTATAGCATATAGGAAGTGAAGCATGTTGGATTGAAGTTGCAATCAGCCTTAAATTGCATTTGGACAGCTATGATTTTGTACCTCCAACTATGGAGTAGAGAAGGATTAGCAAATAGGAGTGACTCAGAATCTAGGGTTATCTAAAAGAACCTCTACGTTGATAATAAAATCTTAGGTATTGTCAATATTTACACCCACGGTCTCCCTTGGTATAGGGCGCATCTTTAAAGTTGTCTTACTAGCAATCTCCTCGATTTCCCCTAGTTTTTGTGATCATTTCAATCCAATTGATAACCCAAAGGATAGTATGAGAAATCACACTTGAAATTGTATAGACCAAAATGGGTAGCTAAGATTTCAGTCCAACTATGGATTGTCTATCGAAGTGTTAGACAGTCCTTGCATGACTAATCACAACCCCACCCACTTCAACATTTGTTGGGAAGAAGATTAGTCAGTTAAATCTAGGGATAAATTCAAGCTCAATTGCTCACATCTTAAATCTCACCCCTTAATTGACAACATCCCACCCCCTTAGGCAACCAAGGCTGGTTTTCTTGGTTGGAAGAAGTAATAGCAACAACCAATGTTCCCAAGATTGTGAGTTGTACTCATGAGCCCCTAAGTTTGACTCTTCTCAATCTTCAAAAGAATAGTTATGACTCTCAGGCTAAGTCACATGACACGAGGACACGAGACACGGAGCACACGTCAATACGAGCATTCAATACGAAACGCAGCGACCTGGAAACAGGACACGGGGGACACGTTTTATATATATTTATATATATATATTCTCATATTCACTAAAAATTTTGACATATTTGGCAACAAATCGTTTATTTGTTGCAAATCTTCTAGTTTATATGGAACCATGTTCAACACTGGAGTCATCATGTAGGACAACTTTAGAGTTGAAGAAAGCTAAAGGGAAAGAAAAGTTACTTGACAAAAAGTGCGTTTCGTGGTCTTTGGATGGCTCCCAGAAAGGAGAAATATCTTTGGCTGTGCATCTAAAACTTCTTAATGAGCCACTTGTCTTACGAAGCAGTAGTCACTTGGAGCAGGTATTGTTCTACTTTTCATTAGATTTAGCTTGTCCTCCTTGTGATTCAACTGTTTTTATGCAGTTGCTGAACATGGTATTGTGTTTAATATTCATTAAAAACTTGGCTGTACCCATAACTAAACTACAGTTTTCCAAATGTGTTGGTTGATGCCATCATTTACTTTATGCCATACAAGTCATGGATCTTCTCAATGTGGTTCTCAAGAATGTTGAACTCAAGGATGAATCACATTCTTCATATGGAGAGGATGTTTTGAATATGGGGAAAGAAACTCAAGCTATGCCTGAAATGGTGTCTAATGTGGCTTTAAATACTGAAAGGGATGAATGTTCTACAACCAGACCTGAAACTGAGATTCACAAGAGTGATGTGGAAACTAAAACAAATGGTGTTTCTGAGGCCTCTATTTCTGGTGTCAACAAGGCTACACATCCACATGACATTTTTTCGCATCTTTCTGAGCCAGAGTTACAAAACGTATGTAAACTTCTAGCAAAAGAGGGGTGAGTATCGGTCACAATTTTACTGTTTGGATGTTCACTGGAAATTTCCAGTGAATTTGTTGCCAAGTATGTCAATATTTATATATATATATATATATATAAATATTTTCATATTCACTAAAAATATTTGTTGCCAAGTATGTCAAAATTTCCAGGTTTACGGTCTTGAACACTGCACACTTCAAAGGCAAACACCCTGCTCACAGCTCCAGACGACAGCTCCAGACGAAAATAACCCGGAATAGACCAACGAGTAGGCTTTAATTTTTGTTTTTTTCCCAGTACGTATTCAACACGTCGAAATATGTTAGGGCAATGTATTCGACAAACCAAATACGCGTATGCTACATTTAGGACACGAAGGAAAACGACGAATACGTATTCAAGTTTTCATGACACGGTTAAAATCGTATTCGAGACGTATTAGGGCCGTTTTCGTGTCCAATACGTAAAATACGGGACATGGGACCCTGGGGGACGTGTCCTGTGACTTAGCTCTAAGGCAATTCAAACTCAAGATGACCTATAAAAGCACAAAAACTAGCCCCGTTTCCTACATTTTTTGTTGCTCAACTCTCATTTAGCGAATGTGACCACAAGTGACCATGAGGACTCAAGGACAATACATTGAAGCAACTAGGACACTCACAAACTTCACTAGGGCACCATACCAAAGACAATTTGGATTTCTTCTTTCACATTGCATAAGGCAACTATTTTGGACATCTATTTCTTTAGCATTGTATGGGGCATCGAACAATTATAAATGAAAATTTAGTTTTTCTCATTAAAATTTGTGAGTTTTAAATATTTTTGTACTTTCTGATTTTCCCTGAGACAAGTCAAACTCATGGGTGTTATACCTAGCCAAGTATTTCTCTAAACTAATTTTGGTAACATTGGCTAGAACTGTCAAGTTTACTCAAGGTTTGGGTAAGTAATTCGCTAGGGCTAGAAGGTTGAGGGACAAACAATATGGGGAGAACCTCACAAAAGTAGCCTTGGCTTTGGAAGTTGACCCCTTCAACCCAAAGTCATAAAAGCAAAGCAACATAAGCTAAGCATATCTTGAGGATCTCAAACAATAGGAAAGCCAAAGGTGCACAAACGAAAGCTAGACTTCTCTATATCTAGTCCTATTGGGACTTTTAGAAGAAAAAGGAAAAAGAATTTTATTTGAGTCAAAACAGTGATTTTGTCACCCACAAGGCCAAGTCAGCCCTACCTTGTCAAGTCGACCCTAGAAGGGACAATTTGACCTCCTGAATGTGTATATATACAATGCAGTTTGACCTCATTTGGAGACCATTAAGCAAATTTGATTTCTGTGCAAAAGAAGAGAGAAAAACCAGCTAAAGACAAGAGAAGAAGAGCAAAAGTCAAAGGAGAGAAAATTCTTCCACACATGCGAAGTTTCTTCCCTAATTTATGTCACAAGTGTGACCAGATTTGAAGAGCTTTGACTATTGTTGACTTGGTTGAGGAAGGTGTGAAGGACAGTTGACTTGGGTCTTGTGGGAGGTCTTGATCTTGGTTTTTTGGGTCTTGGATTTCTAACTTTGATTTGATTCTATAAGAAGAGAAGTTGGATGGGTTTTCCCCCTTGTGTGGTTTTGCCCTGGCCTGGAGCCTATATCTTGTGTTCATTGTCTTTTCATGATCTTCATGTTTATGTTTTGGTAATTGTTTGATGAAGAGAACATAATAAAATTAATAAGAAGCCAACATATATTCACAAGCAATTATCAAGTAAGAGAAATCAACCCCAAATTGGCTTCGCTATTGATTTCTCAACAAATCTATGTTTCAAAGCATATAGGCAACTTGGGAGAAATGTAAACACTTTGTCCAAAGGGGATCCAAACCCCACAGGAAGATATTGGTGAGCCAACTTTCAAAATGGTCCACTCAAATCTTCAAAAGAAACCAGACTTGTCTAGTGGAAGACCCACCACCACCAGGTTGTGCTTGAGGCTAGAAGACTAATAAAAACAAATTTTGTGTCCCACAAAACTTGTATTATACCAAATACATTACATGAGATAGGAGGACATCAAGAAAAAACACAACCTCAAATCCAGTAACAAATTCATTTTACAAAAGGGTTGTGAGCTTTTATCAGATAAAATTGTTAAAATTGGCAACTAGGGCCAAACTCCATGTGGGTCATCTTATTTATGGCAGCTGATATTTTTCTTGGATCCCTCTCATCAAGAGGTGTAGGATTGATCTAAAGATCATCCGATTCCGATAAGTATTCATGGAGTTATGAATTTATTTGCATTATAAGACAATTTGTCAAGGTCGGCCAGCAACCAAATAAACCCCACATGTGCTCAACATTTTAGTATAAATCATAGTTGCAGGGGAGCGCCCCCCACCCCCTTCGAACCCGCTCCCGAAGCGCGCTCCGGGCGGGAGTGGCTCGGGAGCGGCTTGGGAGCGCGCTCCCTAAATCAGCGATTTTCGGGAGCGCGCTCCCTACCAAAAAAATTTCGCTCCCTGCCGATTTCGGGAGCGGCTTAGGGAGCGGTCGCTCCGTCGCTCCCAGAGCGATTTTTAAAGCCCGGGAGCGATCGCTCCCGGGCTTTAAAAAATCGCTCCGGGAGCGATTTTGAGCTGGCCGGGAGCGGGTCGGCAGAAAAAAATTCCGCAGACCCGAAAAAACCAAAATTTTATAAAAAAAAAATTGTTTTAAAAGGCCCTTTGGGCCTAAAAACATTTCATTGTATTTCATTGTGAATGTTTGAAGAAGTTGAAGAGCTTGAAGAGCAAGAGTTTGGAGCAAGGAAGAGCGAGGAGCGAGGAGGAAGGAGCGAGGAGCAAGCCTGCAGAGGTAAGTAAGTTAACAATTTAGCTAATCTAGCTAGTTTAATTTAGTTAGGTAGTAATTTAGGGAATTTAATTTAGTTTATTGAGTATTAAAATGATGAATTGCAATTAAATTAATAAATTAAGTTAATTAATGCCAATAAATGAAATTAATTTGCAGATTGTTGAATGAAAACCCTACAAACATCAAACACCATGGACCTCACCATATTTCTAGGCATTTTCCTCTTCCTGGTCCCTTTTATGGTTATTATGGTGGTGGAGGGTAGGAAACGGAGGGGCCAAACTGGAGAGGGGGATGAAGAAGCTGGAGAAAGTGAAATGGGTGAAAACCCCGGTGAGGAGGAGCTGGAGGAGGGTGAACAGAGCACTCAAAAGACTAAACAAGACCAAACCCCATTGTGGAAATATGTTCAAAGGGCTGAAACAGGGAGAGGGGGTGGAACCACTAAATTTCATTGCCCCCATTGCAACACTGATTACACGGTTCATACACCCGTGCTAGAAGACACCTCTGTTGGAAAAGGCCATGGGATGGAGAGAAACAAATAGGAATCAAAACTTGTGCAGCGGTGTCAACAGCGGATAGAGCCAAATACATAAGGGAGGAGGAAGAAGCCCAATACCAATCAAAAGATCAAGGGGTTTCTTTGAGGGCTCACAATCACAAAGAACTCCTTTAGCATCCTCCCAAGGTAGTGGATTTGGAGGCTCAGGGTCATCATCTTTAAGGCGTAGAACCATATCAGATTTCCTTGATGAGGGGTGTAGGAATGATGTGGATTCAAAGGTTTACAGGTTTTTTCTATGCATGTGGGATACCATTCAACGTTCTTCCCTCACCTTATTGGCACGAAATGGTTTCGACCATAAATGATGCCCCTAAAGGATACAAGAGCCCTGGGTATGACAAGGCAAGAACCGTTGGCCTTGATAATGAAAAAGCAAAAATATCACATTCTTTGA
>APFE031524936.1:248667-329187 GCA_000404065.3 Pinus taeda
GCTCCCGGATTCGCTCCCAAACCGGGAGCTTCTGAAAATGGTCGCTCCCGCTCCCGCTCCCAAGTAACATAGGTATAAATAGAGGTGGCCTTCAAGTCATTTCAACACACTTGGGATCTCTTCCTCTCTCTACTTGTCTTTGGGTTTTAGTAGGAGAGAGATCCTAAGGAATAACGCTACCTTGATCCAGAGGGCAGAATGTCGGAACTGTCGGAACTGCCGAAAAAGCTGAAACTGCCAGAAAAGTCGAAACTGCTGGGACTGTCGGAACTACCGGGAATAACTGGAACTGCCGGGAACAACTGAAACTGCCAGAACTGCCTGGAACTGCCGAAACAGCCAAAGCATCTGTCTCCAAAGGAGAGCAGCATGCAAGGGACAGCTAACTAACATTGGGACAATTGTATGGTACTTAGCAGCAAATACACCAAGCATGCAATGTTATAGCTAGCATGCAAGGGACAACTAGCATGCAACAACAAGCATGCTAAGGACAACAAGCAAGCAAGGTGCAGCCAACACATAGGTCAGGATGGCAACATACTGCAGCAATGGCACATAATGCAATACAGTGATGGGTACAATCATGATTAATGAAGCGTGATGAGATGCAGCATAGTGATGATGGGTGCAGCATGATGCAGCGTGGTGAGGTGCAGCATGATGACGAAATGCAGCACAACAATAGGTGAAGGAGTCACCTTGGAGAATTAGTTGAAGCAGCATGACTTCAACTGATCTCATGTATCATCTTCTTAGAGATGATCTATGCTCTTATCTAGATAAGTCAAAGTGTTGACTTTTGTTGTAAACGTACTCTCTCTCTCTCTCTGCTAAACTATTGAAAAACATATAAGAAGAATTGATCAAGGGTTTCCCCACATTGGGGTTTGTCCCTGGCTAGCGCCACATCTTGTGTCCTCTTGTCTTGGCTTGTCTTCTGCAATTTATGTTTATGTTCTATCTACAGTTTACTTTAATGCTGAGGTGATTGCTAATCTGGAAAAGAAATGGAGCTAACTGTGAAAATTGAAATAAATTGCTCTAAGCATAGAACATAACTAAAATTAACAGAAATCCTTCCAAATCTCGCTACAACTAATGATGACAACTGGGGGACGAGGCCAAAAATTTTGAAAGCCCCTTTGTCCATTTATACAACTTGAGTCATTTGGGGCTCGAAGATAGGCTCAACAAAAATATAGAAATGTTGGGTTCAACTTCCAAGACATCTACAATATTTTTAGCTATCTTAAAATCCCGACTTACCTAACAGATATAAAATTGATCCATCGAACCTTACATGATGAAGAGTTAGTCAGCACCAACAAAATTATGTTTTTCCTAATCCATAACCCACCAAGTTTTGAAACCAAAGCTAGACATTGCAAAATGGGTTTTGTTGCTTTCAAATTTTCCCTTTGTCAGAAGGAGGGAATGGCCCTGCACTTGTTTTGGTTTCCTCCTCTATCTAAGTCCACCTGGTATTAGGTTTCCACCTTGCAAACCCCCCCCCTATATGTTGAGTTAAACTAGTTCACAACTTTATTAGGAGAAACCTTGCATTGGTGTGCCACCTTTCAGACTGCTTGGCAGCCTTGGAAGCTGGAAATTCTATTATGCATATGGAAATACGATAATAGTGTTTTTAACTCTTTTTTAATAGTGATTCTCATCTTAATTTCAATTTGTATTTTCTACAAGCCATAATCCATTTTTTCCTTTAGCAGATTTGTGCACATGCTAATGAAGTCCAACTAGAACTTAAGCATTCGGCGGTGCACCTTCGATATCAGGGATATGCTCCCTAAATAACAAGAAGAGTGTTCCTACAAGTCATCCCTCCTTGTAGAAATACAAAGCCGAGCATAAAAGGGATTGTTGCACACATTTTGTCAAAGTTCCAAGGAAGCAGTTGTGCCAATTTTTTCAAAAGATCAGAATCATCAGCCAACAACTTATTATATCATTTGTCATGTCCCCATTTTTTCTTCTTCTTCATAGTACAGCCAGGGTGGATTTCCAGGAGAGGGGATGGCCAAGTCAATGGAGCAGTTTTATGTCATCAAGGGTCCCGATGGAGTTTTGAGGAGTTTTTATGGCATTTGATGGCTTTCACTTGGCATATTCCATCATCATTCGTTCCGTTGCATTCCGACAACTTTCAAAAATCAACATTATTATTAGGCATCTCTTAATTAATTATGCTCGAGGTGGCATTCCGAGGATATTAATTGATGGAACACCTTAGTGTAATAGCGCGTTGGAACTGGAATGAGAAGATCTACATCATGGGACTTTTTGATGGGAGTTTCATTGACCTGAGGAGACATGGTGGCCAATTTACCCTTTTCCTGCATTAAAAATAATATTTTAATGAAAATAAAAGAGGGAAAAGTGCTCCATGATTAAGATAATAATAAAATAGAAGATTCTAGAGGAGTCCATCAGATCCATAAAAGAGGAGGAGGAGGCCATTGGAGGACATCTTGGAGTTGGTATTGCTTCTTGTATGAGAGGTCGAGAACGTGGTTCTCTACTCCATCGGTAGCCCCAGGACGAAAACCCTCAGGTAATTTAGAGAGATTGGGCGAGCACCCATCTCCCCTTGGTGGGTTCATTCAAAATCCACAGGTGTAGTGATTGTTTTTCTGTTTCAGTTTGGAGACCGGAGAATCATTCCTGTCTATTGTATTGACATCTATCCATATATAATAAAGCTGGATTTTGGTTGCTGCATTTCTCATTGTTCCTCATGTTGTGATTTTTTATGAGATTTTTTGCAATTTGTGAGTTTATGGTTTTATTCAAATTTTTGGTGTTTGGGTTTCCATGGCAATTTCCTGTAAAGTGCTAGATAATTTGATTGGAAGAGTTTGTTCCAAAATTTCCTCATTTGGAACATTACATCATTATAAACCCATTTTGTAAATTTGTAATGTAAATGATGCTAGTAACACTGTGTAATTATGTAACAACCTAAGTAAGCCTATGATTTTGGCAACGAATTTCATCCTAGGAGGTTTTTCGTCTCACTGGTTATCTGTGTTTTTAAACACAGATGATCGGAAAAAAATTTCCCTCCAGTCTCAACCCCAAAGCTAAGATGGAATTTATCGACAAAGTCTTAGGTGAGTCCTAGTGTTTTAGTCAAGTCTTTTATAAAATTAATTTGGGAATAATTTAAGCTAATTGGCTAAATTATTTTATTATAGATCACTTGATCTACTAGATCATATCACAAAATTGAGTAAGTTTGATGAGGGTCTATAACGAACAGGTATTCCCCCTTTGACGGTTGAATTTGTAAAATCTTATGTAAAAGATATTTTAATGCACGATCCCTCATACTTAAATACATGGCTAAAATATTTGAGGGTGGAAAAATAATTAATCCCCTCAAGAGTCAATTAAATAGCTTTTCTAGCAAAATTGAAATTAAATCCTAAGCCGGAAAATTAATTAATTTAGAGTCAAAATTAAAATGTTAGAGAAATTAATTTATCCAAGTGGAAAAATTCGTGGGTCTAAAAGACGCAAAAAAATTTAGGTCCCCCACGAAGGGAATATTGGAAATTTCAAGAAAATTTAGACCTTTGGACCTTAGTGGTTGAATCAAAGTCAAATTTTTTAGGAAATTAGTTCAAAATAATTATTTGTGAATTAATAAAATATAGTTTTAATGAGAAATTCGAAAATTCCTAACAAATAAATATTTTCGACAATAGAGATTAAAAGTCGATCAAGTATTTATCGACGGTTGAGATTATTTTGACGAGGATCAAGCCAACTAGCAATTATTTTTCCACTTTGAGGGATTTCTCTATAAATAAAAGGCATTTTTCTTTTATTGCAACGATGATAGTGACTCTAGTCTAAATGTAATTTTGTAATGCTAGTGTGAAGCCATTGTTCTGCTGGGATCATTTGAAATCTATAATAAAAGACTTTGAGGTTCAGTTCATGGTGTCTTTGTCTCATTGATTTGTGGTACATGCTGGGTATGTGCTTTCCTATATTATGCTTCAATATCATATAATTTTTATTTCATTTGTAGATGATAGGAACATTTTATTGGTAAGTTTTTGGCATATCTTAGGTGATTTGATTCATTGTATGAGCTAACAATTTTCTCTTCAGAAATATATAGAGTTTGCAGGTTCCCCAGCCCTTCGGCTCCAAGTTCACAGACTTTGGGCAAAGGCTGACTTTGTTTGAGCACCAAGAGTTTTATGTGGGTTTCTTACTTCGCTAAGGTTGTGGTTAACATCTATTTTTCAAAATACATCAAGTTGTTGTCATTATCATAAAAAATTACTCTTCAAAAAATTTCTCAAGCATTGTATATTTGTAAATATATCTTTGTAGAATAGATTTTGTAAATAAATTTTCTAACCCTTGTTTTTATTTTAATTTTTGTATATATTGGGGTTTGAGGTATTTTTTATTTCATTTGTGCAGGTTAGATCCAAGCCATTTGAAGAAATTTTTTTGGGGTTTGAGCTAAATCTAGGCCCTTGAGAGTAAGATCTAGTATCTAAAAAGTTTGCACGGCCAGCATCAATAAATTTTGGGCAAATATTTAAGATCTGAAGCAATTACAATTTTCTGGCGAGAGTTTGTAAATTTTTTAGGGCCTCCAGGCCCAACGTTTCCTTCTGCCTACCCTTCCTAGCCTCAACGTCAGCATTTTCTAGCCTCCCAAGGCTAGCCGCATGCCTCGGTCTACTTGTGACCCTTGTCGTGGCATTTTTAGGCCTAACCATAAATCCTAAGGCCCTCGGCCTCCCCTCCTAGGCCTGTCGAAGACCTAATTAGGCCTCACCCTACCTTCCATCCCCTCTTCTCCTCTCTCGCAAGCCTGAAAAGGCCTTTCCTCCACTCAGGTCTGCCCTTTTCCTCCTCAACCTCCCTCCTTATCCCTTCGTCTACCCTCAGCTCCCTCTTCCTTCTCCTCCCACTCCCCTTTTCTCTCTCTTCCCCCAAGCTGCAGCCCTTAAGGGCTTGCGGCAGTCCTCAAAGGCCTTTTCCCTTAGTCCCTTAAGCCGTAGCCTTTATGGGCTCTACGGCAGCCCCTTTTGGGCCTTCCCTTGCCTAACGGCAGGCCTATTAGGCCTATTGCCTTTGGCCATGACCCCTCTTGCTTGGCCTTGGCAACCCTAGCATCTATCCTTTTTGGGCTTATCTCCCCTTCATCTTCCATATTTTCCCTTCATTTCATCTTTGTGGTAAAAAAATAATTTTAGCACTGAATATTGGTGTGCTTTGCAGAGGTATTTGGCACAAATTGTTGTGTTTGCAGGTGTTCCAAATCTTGGAAAAATTGTGGACAAATTTGGCAATTTCTCCAAGGCCTAGGGCCTTTGGTTTGTCTCTTTAACCTTTACTCATCTCACTATTTACCTACAGCAGTCCTATCTCTCTTAGAAATGGTGAAAACTTTCATTTAAGTGCCATAATAATCATACATGAATTGCCTAAAATATTAAGGAATTTATTGCATCAATTGGATGCTCATAACTTGGCTTAATTCATGAAAAATAATTGATTGTCATATACTTGCTGCAGTTTCATCATAACAATGATATAATTATCCTTTCATGGTCTAATTATTCATTTAGAGTATATTTTTAAGGAAGCAAGTAATCTGGGATTGTTTGAAACACTTGGCATAAGAATAATCATAAGTAATTCTACTGTTGTCATAACATTCACTTGTTGCTCATTTGGGAAACATTGGGGCATAAGTAACATAAGTAATTTCCTTTCTTACACTCTTGATAATACTTGTTACTTGTGTTGAATTTTCCAAGTCTATCCGTTAGAAAATTAAACTGTATTCTGTTGGTTTATTTCTTCTACTTGTTTGAATTCGAACAAGTTATTTAATACATTTAAATACTGAAATAAACACAATACAGTCACAACATCTACACATCATCAACTGAAAGAAAAAAAGCACACAAGTGACAGCATTATTTTTGGACAAATGTACCCGGAAAAACCCAATGCGGGAAAACCAATGCGGCGATTCAGAGGGTTATATTATTATGCAGTCTATCTGAGTACAACTGGGTGCCTAACCGGCTCACCCGATAGAGAAAAATACACAGCAACAATACCTCTATATCCGGAAACAGGTATTTAGAAAACCTGTCCCATGAAACCCTCTCCGGCACAACTGAAGCTCAGTGCTGGCCCTTATGGCCTCTGCTTCAGCCTCATGCTGACCTGCATCAACCCCAAGACCCTCTGTGTTAGCCCTCTGAAGCACTGCACAACATCTGGGACCCTTTGCATCACTCTAGCAGCCTCTGCGTGGATGATGCAGTCCCTCTGGCCTCTGTGCTATTTCTACTGGGCTTTGCGTAGTCTGGACTGGCTGCTGCTCTCACTCTCTCTGCTTTTGTGTTGGTCTCTTAGTATTGTCTTTGCCTCTCTGCCTCGTACTCGCTGTTGATCACTAATTCAACTTTGCTTAGCAACCCCGCTCTAGCAAAATGAATCACTGATCATTCTAGTGTATTCTCCAACTGACCCTCAAGCCTCTTCTTATACTTTTCTCGTTGGTCCTTCAACAGCCGAGATTAAATCTCTAATCAATGGCTAAGATTAGATTTGGCTTGATCCATGACTTTTGGAACCTTCTAACCCAGTTTTATATTAATACACCCATTAATATTTTATTTTTCTTAAGTTTAGACTTAGGAACTCCATTAAAAATATTAATTATTTTAATATCTCCCAAACTAGGTACAATCTGTCCAAACCATTTCTTAGTGCTGGAGATCTCATGTGCTTTAGCCTCTCCACTAAATTTCATGGCTAGAGCACATCCGATGCTACCCCAAATCAACAACTTGGTTTCATGATTTTATGAGTTATTGTGAAGAAGGTTGCTAACATTTGGAATCTAACATTGTGTTTTCTTGTGAGTTTATGATCTACCAAGTTCACATCTAATAAATTCACTCACTAAAGCACTCTAATCTCAAGTTGCATTGTGTTGAATGATTTAAGTTTCTTTGGGCTTTTTGATCTAATTGTCTCTACCAATTGGCATTCAAGTAACTTGCTCTCTTAAGTGTTTAAATCATTGGCTTTGAGAAATCTAATTAGCATTATTGTGTTGGGCTTCTAAGTGAATCATTGAATAATTGCTCTTGTTCTCCTTTACCATTATTGGTTTATGGTTATTGTAAATCCTTGGCATATTGGCACATCTTGAGAAGCTCTTAATCAAGAATTGAATGTCATTGAATGCCTCTTAAACAATTTGGGAATTTAGCTTGAATCTAATTGCATAACTTGTTAAAAGAGACAAATTGTTGAAGAGTATTGGCATAAGATCGTTAATAATCTAATTGTTTCAAGTGCTCTAATTGTTATTGGATTTATTGTTCATTGTTGTAAGTGGATATCTATTGTGAGCTCTCTTGGTAATCATTGTAAAGAGCATCTCTTTTATACTTGAGCAATTATATCTGTGGGTATCTATTGTATCTTGTGGCACTTGATAACTTGGCATATTTTCTTGTGGTTAAGATTGTATCTCATTGATAAGTACTTGTTGATATAACTCAAAATCAAATCATAACTAAGTACTTAAAGAACACTTAAACAATCTTAACTTAAGAAGCACTCATAATCCTTGCATCTCATTCCAAGCTAGTCGTGCACTTAATAACTTACCTCCAAGCATAAGCTTGGTTGATAGACAACACCCGTTCTCAATTTAGCTTGAGGGAATTTGCATCTATTTAGTGGTTAACATGGTGACCTTGCAATCGTCAGAGCCACATACTCTACAGCGCTTGAGGCACTAGGTGGTTGGAACACAGGAGGAGCTATCATTAGTCAAGCCTCTGCTTGCATCCCGTCGGCTTCCATCCCACAACCTACTCTAGAGACTAGTTCCAAATTAGTTAAGAGGAAGATTACATTTAGAATAGGCATCTAACTTAAAATCAACTAAGATTTTGCATCTCACCTAGCTTGTAGGATTTGCACTTCATCTAGGATAGTCAAGCATCCAAACAACGATTGTTCATTCGGTTACTTGGCATCTAATTAATAGTAAGCAAGAAGTTAACTCCATAAGGCACTGGTCTCACATTCAAATCTAATCTATTCATTCAGTGTTAGTAAAATTAACCAAGTAGCTAGGCCATTCAATCATGTCTCCCGGACCCATTGGTTGCCAACTTGTCTTTCATCTTCACATTTCCATAGGGACAACCCCCCATAGCCTGTTGTTGGGAGACAGCAAAAACGGAGAGGTTGGGGATCAGAGTGATAGCCCCCGACCTGAGTCGATGTTGCAGTGTCTGTACAATCTGAGCGACAACAGGGACCATATCAGGGTCAACAAGGGAAAGGTCTCAGAGTATAAATTCCAATGCTAGAGGTCCTCTTGTGCCAAGAAGTGCAGAGGTGCTACTCACAGAAAATCAGCAGCCAAGAGACCCAAGGTACAGCTTGCTGATGGTTTGCCCACCTCCTGAGATCCAGTTGATCAGACAGGCATGAATGTTGGAAGAGAAGATGCGGCCCAGTCACAGCCCAATATGGAAAAGATGTCACCTAAATTATCGGTTGACATATTTGGTACTGATGGGCACCCTGAAGGGAGTGTTTTATGATCTTAATCTCTCGGACTTTCAGCCACAGTCCCAATTCTGTGATAATTTTGTTATATGATTTTTAAGTAGATAGTTTTGTTTGTTTATGTTGACAGTGAACACTAATGACTAGAGGTTTAGAATATCTACAATGAGACTTTTCCCTGGATGCCACCTGGGTATGCATATCTCCCTAGGTCTTCCACAGTCTCGGGGGAAGACTTAGGGTTATAAGTTGATAAAAAAAATTTATTAATAGAAACATCATTTTCAAACAAAAGGAAAAGATAATGAGCTAAATATTCATAAAATGGTATAGTAAATCCCAGTAACTTGAGTAAGGAAAGTCTAGGTGCGCTTTGTATTGTTTCTAATAAAATACTGTGTAGTTGTGAGTTTCATTAGCCGGCATGTTGGTATCTGGTATATATGCAAAGTCTTGACCAAATTATTTCAATAAGACTAAACATTCAAACTTTCAAATAAAATGCTATAGAAAAATAAAACAAAACAAATGAGAAACGGATTAGGCTGTCTTCTATGTTACGTTTGCTCCAATTTCATATTTGTCTGCATTTGATCCAGAAGGCAAGTTTGGTTTTGGCATTGTTCAAATGCTCACATTTGGTTTCAGTGTTCACATATAAATTTCTTTATCATATGTAAATCTTAGGGATCCTTCTGTTATGAATATTATATGATATGATAATATATCTCAAAGTTTGTTCTTGAAAGCTTTGAATAGCTTGCAAGTATATAATTCACAACTCAAAATGTTAAAAGCATCTAAAGATTTGCTTAAATTTGTCTTAAGCTAGATTTGTATATTTTAAGTTGTAGACAGGGTTCAGTCAAACAGAAACCTAGCCCAGGCTATTACATTTTAGATAATAACGGTACATTATTAGTGTCTAGATGCATTGCAATGAATTAACCTCCCTAAACACAACAAGCTTAGATAAGAGTACCGTAGCTTTCACCAGAGGAACAGCAACTAATGCTTTTAGAGTTGAGACACAACTGCCTTTTATAACAATATAAGAAATAAATTGTTCAAATCTTTTCTTTACAGATTCTGTAAAGAATCAAGATATTGCCTTTGATATTCCTATGGACAAAAGCAAGAAATAAAAGAGCAAAGGGAAAACAAATTGATGGGACTGGATCTCAAAGCTTATAGCTTTTGTCATATTACTTGGTTGATTCCTATGGTAGAGACTGAGATGAACGACTGTATCTGTGCTTGTTGCTCAAAGTTTAGGTCAAGGATATGACATTTTATCAATTACCATGCATAATACAGTTGTACTACAAACCGGAATCCAGAGAAATAAAATGATACAGATAAGATAGAATCTAAACTAATTTCAGCATTTCTTGTTAATGAAAAAAAGTGTGTACCTGAAACCAGCGAAGTCTGGAGATGAATAAACTTTGAGAAACTCTTTAATATTATCAACAAGAAAAGGCACATACATTGCATCCATTCCTATCTCTCTAAATGCCCTATTGTGCAAAGTTGCTCCTTTACTGTGACTGACTGGATTTCCGATAAGTCCAAAGACTTTCGTGTCTCTCCCCAAGCCTCGGATCTTATATGTATTTAGCATGTCATCCAAAGTTGCCTGTCCAGGAGCTGATTCTTTCCCAGCTTCAAGGGAGCCAAATGTAAGATATCCACCAAATTTTGGACAGAGAAGACGGCTTATTAGCCCCCGCTCACTCATTACGAGTGCAAGAATGGGAACCTGCACTTGCAAGAACCAACCATGAAGTCAACAGAATATTCTAGAAGAAATTTATTTGTGAGTCATCTAAAAAGCCATTTCCTCTGTAACTACAAGTCTACTACTGATTTGCACCTTGTCAGAAATCAGACTATATTAATACTGAGCACATGAATATTTTAAGTAATGTATGCTCATAAATCCATTCCTTTAAAGAAGGAAGCCAATTTTCTTGGTAGTGACCTATACAATTGGAAACTCGTCTGTGAAAATTTCAGATTCATTTATTATTTGCATTTAGTACAACTCATTCTACGTTAAATAGGAATGGAACTTATTGTGTGAAACAATTTTAGTATATTCTATGGAAGCCTTGGTAAGAACTCCAATATTAACAATATCGTCATAAATGCGAAGTTGGAACTGTTGCTGATGTAGGTTGTCATCTCTATCAAAAGCACATGGAAAGGAGCATCCCCAGACTTGTAGCTTGAGAAATACCCCACTGAGCCTTGACTTGGAGGTAGAAAATATATTGAAGGGAGTGATAACCTCTGACTTCTCCTTTACAGCCCAAAATGAATTTGTCAACAATTGAGATGTAATATTTATATGGACCTATAAATCACTTGTTTCTTTTGTCCAAAACCTCCTCCTCTTCCCTTGACTCTCCATTGCTAACCTCAACCTGTCTTGACATTTCCGATTTTATTTGTTTGATATTTAGATGACATTATGACTCACTGCGTGAATTTATCTAGACTCTTGGTTGCCCAATCACAAATTGTTTTAACTTTTGGCATTAAACAGAGGCAAAACAACAGTTAATTCCATAGTAACACGGGTACCACTCCTGGGCATTGGAGAGCAAGTACCCCATGCTCTCGCGCTCCTGGGAGCTTGGGAGCTGATAGGAAACGTTCCAAAATCGCCGGGAGCTTCAATGGGTCATTTGGAGCTTTTCAGGAGTTTCACTACAACAAATTTTGACATTTCGGATACCTATTTTGAGCAGATTTTCACCTCTCGGGTACTTATTTTGAGCAGAGAAGGTACCATTTGTTTATTTTCTAAGTGATACATGTCAGGTCAGGGGATGGGCTCTGTAAAGCGACAGAGACGTGGAGATGTAGCAAAGGTTTCAACAAAATATAGACAGTTGCCAGTCATTCCTTGGCAGCTTCTGTTGCAAATCTTGAAGTTCAACAATTGCAAGTAAGTCGACTATCTTGAAGTCTATCTTGAAGCATTAATGATAAGATTCAACAAATTACAGTGATGGTCAGAAAAAGAAAGAGTAGCGTGTTAGTCAGTTTCATTTAATAGATTTCCAAACTTGAATTTCGACGTTGAATATAATATAGTGTTGCATGAAATCACATAATAATCAAGTAACAATAGCCTTTTTGTCAGTTTGGGAGTTCCGCATGTTTCTTTGTTGGCAAGGAATTTCATTAGCAAATTGTTGATGGACTAATATTTTGATTTTTTTTGGCAGTGTTTCATAGTTCAATCTTTTACATATATCATTGCAAGATGGAATCTGCAGGATGGAATTTGATTGGCAAGCTTTGGATGGAAATAAATAAATTATTTTATATTTATTTTTAATATATATTAAATTTTAATATATTATATTATTCCGCTCCCAACTTGACGTTTCCTATGAATTTGGGCAAAGCTTTTAGCCGTGTCGGATACTTATTCCCCCGAACCCAAAGTACCCGTGTACCGGAAACTTGTGCAACATAGGGTAATTCCAATGCCATGCAATGGTCATGAAGTGTGATTGTATATACTATAATGTGTGCAACATCATCTTTAGCCATATGTGATTTCCCTTGCTCCTTGTGCTCAATTACGATGCGGGAGAGAGAAGCATGACCAAATGTTTATATGTGCAAGTAGGTGATAGTCGTCGCTATTGAAAAATGTGTAACTAGGTTCGTCTTCATAAATATGAAATGTACTTTTGATTCTTGTATATAGTAAAATGCAAGAAAAAATTATTATTATTATTTTTGGAGCATGGGTTTCATGCTCAAGGTCTTTTATTTTATAGGCCAAGCACCCATTGAGTGTTTCTAGGGTTTGTCCTAGGTCAAGAAGTCAAAAGAGTCATTGTCATAAGTTGACGACCCTATCAGGCACATTGTAACTTGTAAAGAAAAATATTTTTGTCCTTAAAAGTGTCAAAATACCCTTCAAGACCAAATTGGCCTAATTTGAGGAGCTACAACCACGTTGAGAAGCCTATATAAAGGAGGAAACTCAACCTCCTTGGAACACATTCATCACTCACTCATTCAAGGGAAGGAGAAAGAAGAAGAAGGAAGAGGACGAAGAAAACTTGTCTTTGGGCTATTTCTCTCTCACACGTGCAAAGGAAGGTTAGGGTTTTTGCTGCTGGTCTAGCGTTTTTCTTCTGCATGTTCGATCTTGAAGAAGGAGGCGAACGAAGGTCAACAAAGGTCACAACAAACCATCCTCAAGCTCCAGAAGGGAGAGAAAGCCAAGCGAAGGTCAAAACCTTGGGAGGCAAGAATAAGCTCACACGTGTTGCAACCGATGTTGCAGGGAGGGCTGAAAATTTCAGACCTACAGTAGAAGCCAAAATTCTACAGTTGGGGCTCGAAGTTGTGCTACTAGAAGAGATTTGACTGGGTTTGACTTAGACAAAGGAAGCATATCATCTAGAAGGGTTGGACTTGATCTTGGAGGGTATTGATCTTGGTCTAGAGGTCTTGGAATTCATCAATTGAAGAATCTATACGAAGAGAAGAGATTTGCAGGTTTTCCTCTCAAGTGGAGAGGTTTTGGCCCTGGCTTGCAGCCGATATTCTGTGTTCTTGTTCTTCTGGTTTTGGTAGTTGTTTGATGATATAGAAACATAATAATAAGTAAAGAAGTTAAGAAGTAAGAAAAAGTAAAAATACATCACAAGCAGTTATTAAGAAAAGAGAAATCACTTTAATCATTGCCCTATAGATTTCTCAACATGGTATCAAAGCTAAGGTTGGCTAAGGGCATTATGAATATCTTTACTACATTGAAGAAGTTTCTAAAGAAGTGTTCAAAGGTGGCAAGTCATCTCAAGAAGGGTATCAAAGAAGTATGGAATCTCCTATTTACTCCAAAGAAGGAAGTGACCAAGACAAAGGACGAAGGACTCTTCTGAGCACTCACTAACACATTTCAAGATGAGAGCATTTGGGTGATCGATAGTGGAGCATCAAGGCACATGATCAGTCATCACAAGCAACTAAAAACATTGTCAAAAGGAAAGTCCTCTTACATCATAAAGCTTGGTGATAATAAGAGCTATCTTGTGAGAGGAATTGGATCAACTTCTCTAGGGCTGGAAAATGGAGGAAATATTCATCTCAACAGCATCCTATTTGTTCCAGTTTGCATAAGAATTTACTTTCCATTTCAAGTCTAGAAGATAATGGTGATAGAGTGGCTTTCATTGATGGAAACATTGTAGTATGGGGTAAAAACTCAAGCATAGAAAATGCTAGAATGGTTGGGATTCGTGAAGTAAGACTTTACAGGTTGCCAACTCCCCTTGCTCAAGCTTTAGTTCACATTGAAATCAGCCCATGTGAGCTTTGGCATAGAAGGTTCGGTCATCTCCATTTCAAAATCCTTCCAACCCTAAATTCAATAGTAGATGGAATCACCAAACTGAAAGAAGATCACGAAGGAGTATGCAAGGGATGTGCATTGGGTAAGAACACCAAGAGAACATTTGGAAGTAGTGCTTCAAGGTCAAAAGAAATCTTGGATCTTATTCATTCCGATGTTTGTGGTCCTATGACTCCTAAATCACTTGGAGGTTATCTATATTGTCACATTTATAAATGGCCATTCAAGGAAAACTTGGGTTTACTTAATGAAATCCAGGGATGAAGTATTTACCAAATTTCAAGAATTCAAAGTTGAAGTAGAGAACCTTACAGAAAGAAGAATCAAGATATTAAGATCTAATGATGGAAGAGAATACACATCCAAGGAAATCATAACCTTCTGTAAGGAGTCTAGGATTAAGAGGGAGTTGATAGTCCCATATAATCTCGAACACAATGGAGCTGCAGAACAAAAGAATCGATCCATTGAAGAAAGTGTAAAAGCTATGCTGCATGATCAAGATTTACTGAAATTTTTGTGGGGTGAAGCTACAAAGATAGTTGTATACATACAAAATCGAAGTCCCCATAGGTCACTAGATAACAAGACTCCCGAAGAAGTGTTCACTGGGAAGAAACTAAGCATGGATCATCTCCGAATTTTTGGTTGTCTTGTCTATATTCATATGCCTAAGGACAAGAGAAAGAAGTTGGATCCATCAGGCATGAAGGGAACATTTGTTGGCTACAGTAACTCTTCTAAGGCCTATAGGATCTACATAAAAGGAAGGACACTGAATAGAAGTCCGTTGAGATGTGATATTTGATGAAAGTATTGCATTCAAGAAATCAAAGGATCTCCCTATGGACTCTGATGATGAAGAACTTCCGATATTCAAAGAAGAGGTTACTAGGGAAGAAGAAGAATCAAACCATGAAGATGAAGGTCCCTGTGAACCTATACAACTTGTGGTAATCCCCGAAACTAGTAAAAGACCTAATTGGTTGAAGTCTACACTATAAGATGCAAAAGGTCATGGAGCAACTCAAGGTACATTCAGGTAAAGCAAGAAGCCCAAGCAGTATTCTAGGTATGCAGCCTATATGACAAAACTAATAGAAGCAGATCCATTCACTTTTGAGGAAGTTGTCAATCACCAAGAATGGAAGGATGCCATGAATGAAGAATATCAGTCAATAATGAAGAATGGAGTTTGGGAAATCGTACCTAGACCTTAAGACAAATTTGTGGTAACTTCCAAGTGGCTCTACAAAATCAAACATGCAGCAGAAGGAAGTATTGATAAATATAAGGCAAGACATGTGGCTAGGGGCTTCTCTCAACAGGAAGGCATCGACTATGAAGAGACATTTGCTCCAACAGCAAGGTATTCAACTATTCGTTCGTTGGTCTCTTTGGCAGCATCGATGGGATTGAACATCCACCAAATGGATGTCAAGGTTGCATTCTTGAATGGCACAACTGATGAGGAAGTCTATATAGAGCAACCCTTGGGATTTGAAGTTACAGATAAAAAGGCATATGTTTGCAGATTGAAGAAGGCACTATATGGCCTCAAGCAAGCACCAAGTGCATGGTATGCTAGGATGGATGCATACCTACAAAGAGTAGGCTTCACAAAGAGTTTTGTTGATCCAAACCTTTATATTAAGGTTGTGAAGGGAGATTCGGTAATCATTCTTCTGTATGTGGATGATCTTCTCTTGGTAGGTGTGGAAGGCTGAATTGAAGAATGTAAGAAGCAACTAGCAGCAAAATTTGACATGAAGGATCTAGGGTTGATGCATTATTATTTGGGACTGGAAGTCGGCAAGGACTTAATGAGATCTATCTAGGTCAAGGAAAGTATGTGATCAAGATGTTGAAGAAGTTTGGCATGATGGATTGCAAACCAATGACAACCCTAATGATCACAAACTTGAAAAGACTAAGGAGTTTTGAATCAATCCTTGTGGATCCTACCGAGTATAGATAGTTGATTGGTTTATTGAAGTACCTAGTAAATACTCAACCAAGCATATGTTTTGCAGTAAATATTCTCACTCAATTCTAGGTGGAGCCGAAGCATGATCATTGGATAGCAACAAAACATATACTGAGATATTTGCAAGGAACAACCCACTACTGCCTAAAATATGATAGGAGGAATGATGTCCACTTGATTGGATATACAAATTCCGATTGGGGAGGCAACGAGCAGAATGGAAGGAGCACTACAAGAGGATGTTTTAGTTTGGGATCCTCCATGATCTCATGGATGAATAGAAAGCAAGATACGATTGCTTTGAGTAGTGTTGAGGCTGAGTATTTTGCAACCTGTGAAGCAAGCAAAGAATTTGTTTGGTTAAGGAAATTGTTATATGACCTATTTGAAGGAACAATGGACCCTACAATGATACAATATGATAACAACAGTTCTATATGATTGTCTGAAGACCGAGTTTTCCATGGAAAGACAAAGAATATCAACAACAAGTATCACTACATTCGAAAGCTAGTACAAGATGGTTTGTTGCAACTACAATATATCCCCACCAATGAGCAGGTAGCTGACATATTAACAAAATCTCTTCCTAATAAGAAGCTTGTGTATTAGAGAGACAAGCTTGGTTTTGTTGATATATACTCCCTAGTTGAGAGGGAGAGACAGGCACATCATTCTTTTATTCACTTGGAAAGACAAAATGGAGGATTGGGTAAGCATCTGGCATCTGATACTCTTTAAGGATGAGGTAGGGCATCCAAGATAAGAGTAGTTGAGGACTGATATTCTTTGACGACTAGCTATCCAAGATAAGAATATTCCAAGGAAGGACATACTCTGTGAACACTCGGGTCAGGTATATACCTTAAGAGACAATGATGATGGTGTCTATAAATCATTGGGCTCACCAACATTGTGTATTGATTTGGGGTAGTATTAGATGTGCTCTAGCCACTAAATTTGGTGGAGAGGTTAGGGCACATGAGATCTCCAATACCTAGAAAGGGTTTGAGCAGATTCTAAACAGTTTGGGAGATATTAAAATAGATAATATTTTTAATAGAGTCCCTAAGTCTAAACTTAGCGAAATTAAACTATTAATGTGAATTAATATAAAACTGTGTTAGAATGGTCCAAAAGACATGGATCAAGCCAGGACTAATCTTAGCCATCGATTAGGGACTTAATCTCGAGCATTGATATGTCAACGAGAAAAGTATAAGAGGAGGCTTGAGGGTCACTTGCAGAATACACCAAAGTGATCAGTCATTCTATTCTCTAGAGCAGGGTTTGCTAAGAGAGATAGAATCAGTGATCAGTTGCAGCAAGGGGCAGTGAGTATGAGGCAGAGAGGCAAGGACAGTGCCAACAGACCAGCGCAAAAGTAGAGAGAGGCAGACGTAGAGCCAGAGGGAGCCATGCAGAGGCAGCAGAGACTGTGCAGAGCCAGAAGGGCCTGCATCATCCACGTAGAGGCTACAGGAGTGCCGCAAAGAGCTAGAGAGGCTGCACAGAGCCTCAGTAGGTTGACGCAGAGGGTTTCAGGCTGACGCAGAGGCCAGCAGCGCTGACACTAAGCTTGAGATTGTGCTAGAGAGGGATTTCGTAAAGCAGGCTTTCCGAATACCTGCTTCCGAAGAGAGGTACCACTGCCATATTTTTTATCTCTGTCGGGTTAGCCAGTTTGGCACCCATTGTACACAGAAAAGAGTTGCTTAATAATAAAACCCTCAGATAGTTGCATCAGTTTTCTCGCAATGGGTTTTTCTGGGGACATTAGTCCAAAAATAACGGTGTCATTTGTGTGCTTGTTTCTGTTTCATTTAGTTGATGATCTGTAATATGTTGAGCATGCACTTGTATTTATTTTCAGTATTTACATGGTAAATAACTTGTTAATTAACAGAACAAGTAGGTAGGAATAAATCAATAAAGTGCATCGAGGGTTTCTAACTAGTAGACTTAGAAACTTCAACATTGTGCTCTGATCTTGTGGAGAGATAGAGTTGTTAGTCAAGGCCTTGCTATATGACAATGCTAGTTGATATGATGCTAAACAGGTGGGTTACCAATCTGACTCTTCTTATGAGATCTCTTCAGATTGAGAATGTCCATGTACCATTTATGAATACCTCCCTAGTTAAGAGGGAATGTTGAAAATGTGTGTAACTAGGTTCAGTCTTCATATATATGAAATGTACTATTGATTTTTGTATATTGTAAAATGAAAGAAAAAATTATTATTATTATTTTTGGAGCATGTGTTTCATGCTCAAGGTCTTGTTGAAATTTGGTACCGGAGGACAGGTGGTTCCCTTAGGCTTTGATCTTTGGCCTAGGGAAAAGTGTCCAAAAGATTTTAATTTTTCTCCTAAAGTGACTTTATAATTTTTATAAAGTTAAAATCTAATTTAAAAGTGACTTTAAGTGATAAAGTTACTAAAGTCTAATTTTAAAGTGACTTTAATAAAGTTAATGTAAAATTAGAAAGGAAAAGTGACTTTGGAAATAAATGACTAAGTGGGTCTTTATTAAAGTGGGGTGAATTAAAAAATAGAAAGTGAGATTTAAATGTGCATTTAATCTCAGCCATTGATCTAAATCTATTTCAGCTATTGGATTTAGAGATCACCCAAAAGTCACTTGGATCACCCAAAAGTCACTTGGAGTTATATTAAAGGAGGAAAAGGAGGAAAAGATCATTCATTCTTTCATGAGCAGATTGGGAGAAGGAGAGCAAGAGAGCAAGGGAGATTTCTGGACAAGAAGGAAAAAGAGGCAGCAGTTTGGCACACATACCAGGCAGCTCTTCAGCAAAATCAGAACAGCAGAAAGACAAGCAGAACAGCAGCAAGAACAAGCAGAAAAAGCTGATTTTTTTGCTGAAAACTGAGAAGTTTCCAGGTGGTCCGTTGGGCTGAAAACGGATAAGTTTGCTCGCTGAAAAAATTATTTTGCTGTAATTTTTTGCTGAAATTTTCTTGCTGTAAAAAGACATTTTTCAGAAATAAAGAAGAGCTCTCAAACTGGTTTTCCCCAAGAGTTGTAGGGGGTTTTTCCAGAGTCACGTTGACCAAAAATATCAATGTTTTAATGGCTGTTTATTACTGCTGATTTTTATTTCTGCAATTTCCAGCATTCTGTAAATTTTCCAGAATTTGTGTTTTCAGCGAAATTTATTTTTTTCAGCTTGTTGAATGTATGGTTATGGGAAAGGGCATTTAACTACATGGGAGAAATAAGGAGAAACTGAAAACCAGGGTGGGAAAACAGAAATTTTAACAGGTCTTTTATTTTATAGGTCAAGCACCCATTGAGTGCTTCTAGGGTTTGTGCTAGGTCAAGAAGTCAAAAGAGTCATTGTCATAAGTTGAAGACCCCATCGGGCAAATTGTAACTTGTAAATAAAATTATTTTTGCCCTTACAAGTGTCAAAATATCCTTAAAGACCACGTCAGCCTAGCAGCTGGCAAGTCGGCCTAATTTGAGGAGCTATGAACACCTTGAGAAGCTTATATAAGGAGGAAACTCTACCTCCTTAATACAAATTCATCACTCACTCATTCAAGTGATAGAGGAAGAAGAAGAAGGCAGCGAAGAAGGAAGAGGACGAAGAAAATTGTCTTTGGACTATTTCTCTCTCACACGTGCGAAGGAAGGCTAGGGTTTTTGCTGTTGGTCTAGGGTTTTTCTTCTACAGGTTTGATCTTGAAGAAGGAAGAGAAGAAGGTCAACAAAGGTCACAATAAGCCATCCTCAAGCTTCAAAAGGAAGAGAAAGCCAAGCGAAGGTTTGAGGAAGCCTTGGGAGGCCAGAATAAGCTAACACATGTGGCAGGAGTTGTTGCAGAGAGGGCCAAAAATTCAGACCTATAGCAGAGGCCGAAATTCTACAGTTGGGGGGTTGAAGTTGTGCTACTAGAAGAGATTTGACTGCGTTTGACTTGGACAAAGGAAGCACATCATCTAGAAGGGTTGGACTTGGTCTTGGAGGGTATTGATCTTGGTCTAGAGGTCTTGGAATTCGTCAATTGAAGAATCTATAAGAAAAGAAATTTGCAGGTTTTCCTATCAAGTGGAGAGGTTTTGGCCCTAGCTTGCAACCTATATTCTATGTTCTTGTTCTTCTTGTTTTGGTAGTTGTTTGATGATATATAAACATAATAATAAGTAAAGAAGTTAATAATTACGAAAAAGTAAAAAGACATCACAAGCAATTATCAAGAAAAGAGAAATCACTTTAATCATTGCCCTATAGATTTCTCAACAGTAGCAAATCTCAAGAGATAATGACATAATGCTTGTTGTGTTCTATTATTGCTGCACTTTATGAGGTGTAGATACCCATCCCACTGTTTGTTCACCTGGTAATAGGTGCAAATTGCATGAACTAGGGTCCTGTTCATGACTACATCATGGCCATCATTTTGTGGATAGAGTAGAAAATATCAAATTGACAGCTTAACATTTCCAGTAGGTATTACCAAAGATGATTGTGGAAATGGCCATCCCTATCAAAAACAATAGTGAAAATTCCAAAACTTATAGAACATCAATAAATTTGCAGCAGGAGATGAAGATTACCATTTGGATAAGTGACACACTACTACAAAAGTACAATCATGTTATTGTTTTGTTAGCACTAAATAGTAAGTTCTCAATGAAATTTATAGAGAGGATTCCCATGGTTGCAATGGCATCAACAGAGGCTACTATAAGTCAAGCTTTTGATTGGATTGCTTAGATTGGTTGCAGAATGATCATTAAGGAATATATTCAACATTCTCAAGCATGGTCAGCCAATCAAAGTACCTTTAGAGATGGTCAAAAGTCTTTGAAGCTCCAAGGTGTTTCCCAAAAGAAGAATAAGCCTCCTTCAATTCCAACTAGTAAGCATAATCAATCATTTTAGAAAGCATCTTGTCTTGCATGTGATAGTCCAACAACGGCTCCTTGTTGACTTCTTTTGGATAACTTATGGTTGATAGATTAGACCCACAGTGTGGGCTTGTGAAAAAAATCTCTTTCCACAAAAATTGTTGGAACAAAAATTGAACATAGAGGTGAGTACAAGAGTAAGAGAGTCGGTGGCTCCCTCCTTTTGTTTTATAACCAAACAACATTGTTGTAAATATGAGGCCCACTTCATGTCACAATGTTCCTAGATTTTTTATTGTGAGTTCAAGAACCATATCGGTTGGTGATTAGATCAGTGTTGCAAACATCCCGATTTTATCAAGAAAAAATCGTAAAATCACGATTTTTTGGTGTAGCCGATGTTTTCTAATGTTTACTAATATTTTGATGGTATCTTAATTTTGCCAATGTTCGCTGATTTTTGCTAATATTTTCACAATGTTTACAATTTTTTGCTTTTCCGAACCCTTGCCTATTTTATCCTGATGTCGATGTTTACAACAATGGATTAGATTAGAAGATGATTTACTTGCTAAAGGAACAAAAATTGTTAATGATTCAGTGCTCATATTAGTGCAAGGAATTCCTTATCATGTAGCATGTAATTTAATATGGCTTGGGAGAATGCCTATGAGTAATGTCATTGGGTGTCCTCCATGCTTTAGAGTAGCTCCTAATGCAAATTGTGAGGCATTAGTACCAACCTGCAAAGGCTAAGTTACTGGGTACCCACATAAATACTTAATTTCTTGTAGCTAGCTAGTTAAGGGATTTTAAGAGTAGGACATCATTGCAATGCTCTTAACTTTTGCTTACTGATAATCTACATTGATTCTTTGAAAGTTAATTACAAAGATGACATAGGAATGGCCATTTGGTCAAAAATAGATTTTCAAAATATGGCTTTCAATTCATGTTGCCAACGAAGGTCCAAATTAGTGATCACATGCTACAAGTGATCTTCCCAAATTTGACTAAAAATCAAAATGATACAAGGATAGACGCTAACAACATTTTCAAGATGACAGTAAAAATTCCTTTGAGAAGGTTGTTAAGATGTTTGTCAAACCAAAAGATGTGGCTAGCCATTCATGGAGCCTAAACATTGTCTTGTAAGCAATCTTCCATACATCCAAAGGTTCCATGTGAATGATATGATAGGATCGTCCTAGATGTTAGTTTTCAAGGTACTTTGAATGTGTTTACACCATGTTTGGGGATGCTTCATCAAATTTGGGGTACATGGCCAGCTCGTAGATGATCTGAGATGGATTGTCACATGGGACCTGATCCATGATGGATTTGCACAGTGGAGATAACATGCTCAATAATTGCTTAATCTGAGTGGATGCTTGCTTGGCATTCTTCCCTAGGGCATTGGATTTCTCTTGCTTGTTTAGTGGATACCCTTCAATCTGACCACATGGAGACATTCACTTGCTTGGAGAATGTCCTACTTAGGAGGAGGAGCATTGTGCATCTTGGAGGAGGGCATCGAGCCCTAAATAGCATGGAATAGCTTGGATTCTTAGTTGGAGGCTTGGAGTTGGCTCAAAGATGCTTAAGTTGCGATATTGTTATTGATAGGGCAACTAACACAGTGGAGTACACGAGCCATGGCTTAGTAGGAGCATCAAAATCCATTCAGCTTTGGCATGGAGAATTGTAGACACACTTTGAGTAGCTACTGTTGAAATTTATAATTTTGACACATTAGAAACCCCTATTGCATTATCTGGTTTATTTCTCCTACTTGTTTATTCCATTAACAAGTTATTTATACATATAAATATGAAATAAACACAAGTGCAACTTTAACTCATATACAGATCATCAACTGAAATATTGAAACAAACACACAAGGGACATCATTATTTTTGGACAATCATCCCCAAAAAAACCCAATGCGGGAAAACCGATGCAGCAATTCTGAGGGTTTTGTTATTATGCAAATTCTTGAGTACAACTAGGGTGCCAGAAATGGCTCACCCAATAGAGATTGTTACACGGCAGTAATACATCTTCTCGGAGACAAATATTCAGCCTCTCAGCTCTAGTCTACGCCACGAAAATCCTTCCGGTACTTCTCCTAGGCTCTATGTCAACCCTACTAACCTCAGCGTAGCTCCTAAACCCTCTACGTCAGCCTTCGGCCTCTTTGCGTCAGCTCTCTAGCCTTCTACGTCACCCACACAGGCTCCTCAGCCTCTGCGCGGTCTCTAGTTGCCTCTGCGTAGCTCTAGCTGCTTCTGCAACAACCTCTCCAGGCTCTGTGCTAACCCTCAGGCACTATCTCTGCCTCTCTGCTATGTACTCACTACCCCTCGCTGCAACAAATCACTTGTTCGAATTTTCTTAGCAAGCCCCGCTCCACAAAATCAAACTGACTGATCAATCTTGGTGTGTCTCCAACTGACCCTCAAGCCTCCTCTTATACTTTTCCTATTGAGTTTTCAACGGCCGAGATTAAGTATCTAATCAATGGCTAAGATTAGATTTGGCTTGATCCATGTCATTTAGAACATTCTCACACAATTTCATATTAATACCCATTAATATTTTAATTTTCTTAAGTTTAAACTTAGGAACTCCATTAAAAGTATTGATTATTTTAATCTCTCTAACCGAGTGGAATTTCCCCAAACCATTTCTGGGTCTTGGAGACCTCATGTGCTTTAGTCTCTCCACCAATTTTCATGGCTAGAGCACATTCAATGCTACCGCAAATCAATAGGTACACTATCTTGGAGCTCATATTGTGAATAACAACACCTTGGAGCATGACATATGTACCCTTTGAGGGGAGTGCTTCACTTGTGTAGGCCTACATGAGTTTATTGTAGGTTGCTTGCAAGAGTTTGGCCCCACATTATATTGTTAGCCTCCCTTACCTCTCATATATATAGAGGAAGAAAATAATCTTTTCATTATCATTATCATACTCTTTTGTTTGTACTTGTCTTCTTGGAGTGATACACTAGGGTTCAAGAGGAAACGCAACGAGAAGTTATACATGGGAGAAGGACATCTTTGTTGGAGATTGCTCTTGTGACTAGGGTTTGCTCTTTCGAAACAAGATGTTGGAGATGATCATCATATAGCATCGTGTTTATCTCTATTTCACTCTTGTGTAGAGAAATGACCTAGGAAAGGGAACCCTAGTCACCTTCTTTTTCTTGGCTGTTCAATTCTACTTAATCTCTCTCTCTTTTTCTTGGAGTCGCTAAGGTTTCATGATCTTTAGGGAACATCTTGAAGTCTAAGGTTAAGGTTTATCCCTTGGTTATATGAGATATGGGTTTTGTGATAAAAACCAAGGGTATATTTGGTGAAGAAGAAGATAAGAGGAGAACTATCCCTTGGAGGACCTATTTGAGAGATTCTTGCATGTTGGAGCTCCTTGGTTGAGTTAGGGTTTCTCTTGTTTTTTCCTAGCTAGGGTTTTGGAGAGCTAGTGGATTGAACTATACTAGACAGAATGCTATGATATGTATAATAACTTCATCTTATGCTATTAATGAAATATTCAACTATTCAACACTTGTGTAACTCCCAGATTTGATTTTCAGCCATCTATGTTCTTCACGTATTGTTAATTACAGCTATATATGTCTTGATGATTTGACATAACAAAAAGACAATTTGTTGAATGATTTGACATCATCAGTGAAGAATCTAAAGGCTGTTATATCTGCAGTAAAAAATAACTTTCAGATCTGGTTTATGCATGAAAAGTTGCCCGAGAAGGGTTCAACTTTGGTATCTTTTCTCCTTGAATTTCCTAGAAGATTGGGTTGTTAGAGAGTGAGACATTATCTTTTCCACTGCCATTTCAAGCTATATTTCATAACAGCCCTAAGGTTGAAATTCATAGAGTGAAGATCCGTGAAACCTCTAGTCAAAGAGGTGAAATTTCTGAATTGTGAAATTTTCAAAATTGTTGCATGGTTTCAGAGCTTTTGAGGCTGAAATCACTCTAGGTGTAAGACAAACCATGCATTTCAGCTGAAGATTACCTAGAAGAGGCATTGAACTTGTTTGAAGTCGTTGGGTGTGATACCCTCAGTTGCTTGAGATGAGAAATTGAGGGGTTTTGATTAGTTTCTCTTGTGATGAGAGATGTTGGATGTACATATTGATGGCTGTTATGGATGTATTTTCAGCAGGGGTGGTACCTAAGAGGACCTGCGATAGGTGGTTGATTTATTCTATGGGTTGCAAATGACAGCTGGTAGATCTATGTGATTATCAACTAGTATGGTTTTATTTTCAGCAGGTGAAACACTTGGGAGGACCTACAATAGGTGGCTGATTTGCCACTAGATGTCAGTTTGTGTTTCACCTCTGATAGGTGGAGGATCATATTTATATTGTAGATTCTCCGAGATGGATATGGCCATGGTCTTTTGATTGTTCTCACACTGTATCTAGCATTGGATAGTATATGAAGTTTGAGCAATAGACCTTTAAGAAATAGGTTTCGTTGTTCCCTATTATCAACAAATCATCTACATATAACACGAGATATACAACAGTTTTGCCAAATTCCTTGACAGACAAAGTTGCATCAAGATTAAACTGTTTGAAATTCAATTTCAGAAGATGTTTAATTAACTTTTCATACTAGGCTCCTGGTGCTTGTTTTAAGCAATTTAAGGACCTGATAAGTTTACATACTTTATATTTTTTTCCCTTCACAACAAAACCTTCTGATTGAGCCATGAAGACATTCTCTTTCAAGTCTCCATTCAAGAAAGCAGTCCTCACATCCATTTGATGAACCCTCCATACATTATGGGCAGCAAAGGCAAAGAAAGTCCGAATGGTGGCCCATTTTGCTATGGGGAAAAGGTCTCTTCATAATCAACACCTTCTTCTTCTGTGAATACTTTTGCCACAAGCCTTGATTTATACTTGTCAAGTGAGCCATCTAATTTGTACTTGTTCTTGTAGACCCACTTGCAGCCAATTGGTTTGGTTCCGAATGGACGGTCCACCAACTTCCATGTTCCATTCTTTATGAGAGCATCATACTCCTTTTGGATTACTTCTTTCCATTCATCAGGAAAAACAACTTCTTTAATGGAAGTTGGTTCAAAGTTAGTAGATAAATGCAATCCACAATCATATGAGACATCCATATCATCTACATCAATTGAATCAAAATTATCTACATCACTGCCATCTTGTCTGGTGAAACATCTAGTTCTAATCTTTCCAACTTCATCAGGATGAACACTTTCAAGTGTTTTGATGATCCATTTTGGGGGACCTTCCTAAGATGCTTCAGGTTACTCCAATGATTAAGATGGGGTTGCATCAAGATTTAGCTTTCCAATCCTCTCAATCACATTATTTAAAGGATCTTCCTAATCTGATGTAGTGGCCAGAACTTCATGAGGGGAAGTTGGCACTTCATAAAGAGATTCCAACGATTGAACCAAGATAGGGATCCCATCTTAAATATGTGAAATATCATTATCAAATTTATGATATGTCTTTATACAAATGAACAAGCCACCACTTAAGAATGTTACCAGTTTTGAAAGATTCAAGAAAAATAACATCTCTGAAAGAATAAACTTTCTGTTTACCTCATCGTAAAGACAATATGCCTTGGTAGTATCTAAATACCCCAAGAAGATGCAATTCCAACTCCTTGCATCAAGCTTCCTTCTTTGTTCCTTGTGAATCAAGGCATAGCAGGTAGAACCAAAGACCTTAAGATACCTTACCGGAGGAATCCCAAGGCAACCAACTCCTTGGATGAATGTGCAAAGTGACAACTAGATGGGATGTTCCATAAGAAAGGAAATGGTCCAACCCCAATATTGCAAATGGACCATCTCCAAAAGTATGTCAGCCACGATAGTATTGTAGTAATATAAATAAGACCAAGCAAGAGCATGCAATGTGCCATGTATGGCCCTCCAAGTATGCCACACGCCTCTAAAGAAACATCCTCCATAACCATCTCCAATAAAATAATATATGTGCAAAGTAAGAGGTAAGGGAACTCTTCAATGAAGGTCAAAAGATGACTAGTGTAGCTGAAATATACATGCAATAAAGATGAGAACACCTAGGAGAGTTGTGCCCTAGAAAATTGTGCCATGTTACATCCTCGACTACCCAAAAAATAATAAGATATCTTCACGTGAAGTGCACCCTAGAAGAAAGTGCCAAAAGTCGTTAGAATTCATCAATGCTCATGCCCAAACCATGTTTTGTTTGCCAATACCCTCAATTGATTCCCCAAACCATGTGCACAAGAGAAAGTGTGCCCTAGAGAAGTGTGCCAACCTCTCCAAAAATAATAAAATAATAACCATGCAAGCCTTGGAAACTATGCCCAAGAGGGTAGCATTTCATCAAAACCCTAAATCTACTCCAAATAAACCCCTCCAAGTGTGAATAACTACTAAGTGAAGTAGGGCACTCAAGCAAATAACATCCAAGGCAATAAATGTATTAAATTAACCATTAAATGGTTAAATCAACCTCAAACATGTGTGCACAAGGTTTAATACTCAAATAAAACCATCATCCAAATTCCAACCTCCCAATGGTATTAAATCAACATGAACATGTGTGCCAAATGGAGTGGGGAGGGGAGTTTGCACTACAAGTGTTGTACCATGCAAACAAGTTATATCTCCTAGCAATCAATTAGGTTTATCTCAGGTGGTTGGGAGGGATGATTGTTATCCTCTCTTCTGCCCAAGTTCACTTCCCGCAAGAGACATGTTGAGCTCATATTGTGTATATTGTTGTAATGTTTTCAAGCCTTGTTATGGAATGTCCTTGAGCCCTAAAGAATATCTTACCCTTGCCTACGGGATAGAGGGTGGGGTGTTTGATCACATGGAAAAAAAAATTATATCTCCTAGAGAAGGCCACTATGATAACAATACAATGACAAAATGGAAGCTCCACCTAGGCTCGAACATAGGGTGCACCACCAAAGGAATATAACATTATAAAACGTCATCAAACCCTTAGGAGAAAGTTTGAACATAAAAGATGCATGTAGTAACTCCAACTTGGTTAAATGCATCCACAAGGGTACTAAGTTACTAACATCATCAAACACATTCCACCTAAGTGATGTCTATCAAATGCTACAATATCAAATTATATCACCTAGGGAAATCCCACACAAAGTGCACTACCACAACACATCCATGTGAAATTTCCACAATTGCAGTGACTAGGTATTATTCTCCTAACTAATGCAGTTTATTTGTCTTCTGTAAATTAATATTACAGCAAATAACAAACAATCCACTACTGAAATTTTCACAAATAAAATACGTTGCGGAAAATAAAAATACTGGAACTGAGAAAATAATGCGCACACAATAATTTTGACACCATTATTTTTAAAAAATGTCCCAGGAAAAACCCTGAAAAATATTACAACTACTTGCCTTCCTAGCAAAGCTCCAGCAAACACTGATCTTTACTAGCAAACTTTACTGGAGCTCATTGTCTCCCTCTACAACTCGATCTAGCCCTCTTTCGCAAACTCGCACTTCTCCTGCCACTCACACTACAACCTAGAAATGCGCACCGCCTGCTTAAATAAATTCGCACGGCCTCTAAGAATGCTTCCCTGCAAGTCATTATGCCTCGAACACTTCTCTTGGCCCACTCGCTTTGCCTCCGGGTGATAGATCGGGCTTCAACACTCTGAAATGAGCTCCTCTGCGACATGCACTATCCAACTGGCTACTCACACTAGTTGTTTCAACCTCCTATCCTATCTCTCAAACACTGGAAATACTAAGGAAATCTCTTACGGAATCCTACTCCCAAATCTATGTTGAAACCCCACTGCTCGGTGCCTCCCTAGCTTCAACTACACCCTTGCTGAATCACTACAACTGGGTAAGTCGAACTGCTTGAACTCTCTCAATGTATTCTTCAAACCCCATCAACCCTGCTCTTATAATCTTATGTTGGGCAACTAACAACCATCATTACATCTCAATCAATGGCTATGATCATCTTGACTCCATCAATTTACTTTTTCGAAAGTCTGTAATGTCCCCAATTTTGATTTTTAACTGAGGGAGTTAATGGAGTTTATTGGGGAGGTGTTGAGCATAGCACAATTTTGTAAATTGAGCATTGGAGACATTCTTGGTGTATGGGACTTAGGAGAAATAGAATGTTTTATTTTGCTAGTGGAATGTGGGGGCCACACCTACAAGAAATATGCACCACTTAGAGAGGAAATCGAATTGCTAAGGGAAGGAGGTCGAAATATTGGTTGGAGGGACCCACATGAGGAGGCAAGAAAAATTATAAATAGGAGTGTTAAAATTGGCAACTACGGCCAAACTCCACATGGGTCATCTTATTTATGACAACTGATATTTTTCTTGGATTCCTCTTTCCGAGAGGTGTAGGATTGATCTAGAGATCATTCGATTCCGACATGTACAAATGAAGTTATGAATTTATTTTGATTATGGACAAATTGCCAAGATCGGCGAGCAAACTTATGTAGGCTCAGAAGCCCAACAGTCACGTCTATTCATCCTCAACATTTGCTATAAATACATGATGCCTTAACCTCATTTGGACACCTCATCTTCACACTTCTCTCTTTCTCTCATTGATTGGGTGCAGGTTTCTAAGCCTCTCTCTCTCCACACGTCCGAAATTTCAAGAGTGAAATTTCAGGTGCCCGAAATTTCAGGAGATCGAAATTTCAGAAGGCTGAAATATCAAGAGACCGAAATTTCAGGACGCCGAAATTTCAGGAGAACGAAATTTCAAGAGACCAAATTTTTGGAAAGTTTGACCATGCATTGACCAGCAGCGTTGACATGTTTCACTGCATTTTTGGGTAAGATATTTTTGTTTGGATAGGCCGCATTTCTAGGCATAGAAATCAAGGTCAACCGTTGACTTTGACTAGTGTTGACTGCAGCTATGGCTGACCACAGGGTTAGTTGTTTAACCAGGTTTGACTGGACTATTTTGGGTTGTCTTGAGGGCTAATTCATCTTGTTGTTTGGAGGCCGAAGTTGACCAAATTGTTGAGGGTCAAATCTGCCCTGTTGACCAAATTGTTGAGGGTCAAATATGCCCTGTTGACCAACGTTGACTTTTATGGTTAGGGTTCTTTCACTGCTGTTACAAAATATCAGATTTGTAAATTGTACTATCTCTCTCTACTGAACTATTGAAGACTATAAGAAGATTTGATCAAGGGTTTCCCCACATTAGGGTTTGTCCCTGGTTGGTGCCACATCTTGTGTCCTCTTGTCTTGGCTTGTCTTCTACTATTTATATTTATGTTCTATCTGCATTTTACTATCATGTTGATGTGATTGCTAATCTGAATATTGATAATGGGTTATTATTGAAATTGAAGTAAAATTGCCCTAAGCATAGAACATACCATTTTGCCTAAAATTAACAAGGAGCATAGAAGCCATTAGGGTCTTTTGTTCACTCATCTATTTCGTTTGTTGCTCAAGTTGTTTAGCTGGGTCACAAGTGTTGCTTAGCATAGAACTCTCCAAGGGGAGAACTCACCCTTCTTTCGATGGACTTCGAGTGCCACCTTAGGGAGGCAAGCTATTACTACGTTGGTGAGAGGGTTGTGGAGTATTGTAGCACATTTCAGCCAATTCCTTCGGCCAATTCGTACTGCAGGGAGGACATAGTAGAGAAATCGCACCACTCATTTCAGCGAGCTTCTGAGGGTATTTCACAAGGAGAAAATTGGTGGAGTTGCTTGAGGGGGAGCTCATCCTTTGTGGAAAATTTTGGAGTTGGAGGTGATTGTTATTGAGTGGAACGAATTTATCTTCCTAGGGCCAACGTAGAGGATAACTGGACAACGTTTTTGTGGAGCTAGGTTCAGCTACCTTGTGTTGGGGCTTGATGTGAAACCTCTCCCCTACATCTGGGAAAATTTCCTTTATCATTCTTATTGCAGATTGGGGACAAATAAGGAGGATTTCAACAAATTATATCACTGGGGGACACAATCTTGGTTCAAGAGGGCATAGTGCCAAAAGAGGGTAATTTTGGAAGGTCAAAATTAACCAAAACCCTTTCTGGGTTTTTGTGGGTTTGATGAGAGGAGTCTGGGGGTTAAATTTGCAGAATTTTCCATGTAGTATTCAGGCCAGAAATATCTTCTTTTTTTCCAACAGTATGTTTTATTATTCGGCCAGTAATTGCACCATTTTGTGGGGTTCCCGGGTGATTGGTTTGGGGCAGATTCCTTTCTAGGTTTGGTTGATTATTTTTGGGAGAAGCTACAGCTGCATTTTCAGTCAATTCTGGGCACCACAAAGCGTCATTCTCATCATTTCTAATGCAAAAGCAGTCATCAATTTATGGGTCTGCACAGAAGGGTATATTGGGCTGAAGTTTCCCAACTCTTGGGGATCATCTATTCCACCTGAGTTGCTCCAGATTGCTTATGCAAGCCCACGTTCACTTGTCCCTTGCTATATGTACTCCTTATAGCTCATAATTTAATAAAATGGCTTAGCTTATTTGCCCAGTTTCTTGATGTTTTTTATGGTGCATGCATATATGTGATTCTATTTGTTGTAGTTGAGTTCATGTGTCTGTTATTAGCTGTAAATTCAATTTGGAACATTACAAAGTGTCTAGAAAAAAATCAACCTCCCTCAATTAATATGATTTAATTAACCACTTTTCCTAAGTTAGACTTGGGGAATATTTAATTATTGGTTAATTAATCTAATTGAGGTGTTTCTAAGGCTTTTCTCGTGTTTATAAGAATTTTCTCGCAGAACCTTTTCTAGGTTTCAAAGATCTTGTGTTCATTAGCCTCTTAGACACCATAGAGACTAGAACACATGTCCACTGCTACCTCAAAAACTAACACTCCCTCTTAGGGAGGAAGGTGTTCTCCACTACTCCCATCTGCTCCTTGAAGTAGACAAACTTTGCCCTACCCAAGGCCTTTATGAGTATATCTGCAACATACTGATTTGTGGGAACATGTTATAGTCAAACTGATCCACGTTGTCGGTGTCTGACATCTGTGATACAACTAGTTTCCATAAATTAGCAAACCTCCAATAAATTTATTCCTTCATTTATGCTAGCGGATCTGACCTCCTAGAAGCTACTTGGCCCCTCCAAATCAATTTAGCCTCCCTTTGAGACCCTAAACCGACCTCTGCAGTTGTGTACCAACAATTACTTGGTCCTCTTCGGCAAACTCGCACTATTGGAAATAACCACGACCTCCACTAGAAATTGAGCCACCAAACTGGGAACTGCTTCTCCTTTGCAAATTGATCTGACTAGCAAAGTAACTTGTTGTCATGGGAACTCCCTCTGCCTCAATCAATTCGCACTACTGGAGAGACTGCATCCTCCCTTTGCAAATAAAATAGATCTCCCTCTACCACTAAGAAACTAGAAATCTCTATGAAGAAAATCCTTCAGTAATCATTTTCCACCATGCTATCACTATGCTACTCTAATTCACGTGCTACATATTGTAGCTGAACCAATATGTGCTTCCACTGCACTACACTGATCTCACACTGTTGATGCCCCCTGCACTGCCTCTACGCTATTGTTATCACTTCAATAGTGAGTCTCGATCTCCCACAAAAAAATACATGGGAAATCTCCTTTCATTCCAACAAATTAACCCGGGCAACTCCCGGCTACTCGCACTCCTGCCTACAACTTGCACTAGCTAACTGGACTACGCAGCACTGCTCTAGGAAACGTGAAATTGCCTCTAGAAACCCTTTCCAGCAGTCAATTTGCCTCCTATTGCTCACTAAAGCTACTCGCTCTTCCTTTGACTCACTTTCTGGCACTGGCACATGATTTGTAGCATTGCAACACGCATTGGCTAACTATCTAACTCATACTGGCAATTTGCATTTCCTGCTTCAGCGTCTTTTGCTAGAAATCTCGCTGGCGAGAACTATGCCTTGCTCTCTGCAACTGCCCAATTCACACTGCCTCTCTGCTACTTCAATACTTTGGTTCCCATAGCAAAGGTAATGGTCCAACTGAGAAATCATATACAACAACTGGATCTAATCTACTTCTTGCACACATTTTGTCACAGTTCCAAGGAAGCAGTTGTGCTATTTTTTTTAAAAGATCAGAATTATTAGCCTGTAGCTTTTATGTCATTGTAAACCCATTCTGCAAATTTGTAATGTAAATGATGCTAGTACAACTGTTTAATTAGGTAACAACCTAGGTAAGCCGATGATTTTGGCAACGAGTTTCATCCTAGGAGGTTTTTCATCTCATTGATTACCTATGTTTCTAAACATGGACGATCGGCAGAGTTTTTCCCTCCAGCCTCAACCCCAAAGCTAGGTTGGAATTTATCATCAAAGCCTTAGCTGAGTCCTAGTGTTCTAGTCGAGTCTTCCATAAAAGTGATTTGGGAATAATTTAAGCTAATTGGCTAGATTATTTTATTACAAGTCACTTGGTTTGCTAGATCATATTGTGTGACAGAATTGGGTAAGTTATTTGGGGGTCTATAACGAACGAGTATTCCCCCTTTGAGGGTTGAATTTGTAAAATCTTATGTAAAAAAATATTTTTGAGCATGGTCCCTCATACTTAATCACCATGGCTAAAATATTTGAGGATGGAAAAATAATAAGTGTCAATTAATTAATTTTTCTGGCAAAAATTAAATTAAATTCTAAGCCAGAAAATTAATTAATTTGAGTCAAAAAATAAAATGTCAGAGAATTAAATTCTCCAAGTGGAAAAATTCGTGGGTCTTGAAGAAATTAATTTTTGGAGGCCCCCCCACCAAGGGAATATTGGAAATTTCAAGAAAAATTGGATCCTTGGGCCTTGGTGGTTAAGTCAAAGTCAAATTTTTTAGGAAATTACCTCAAAATAATTATTTTTGAGCTAATAAAAAATGGTTTTAATGAGAAATTTGAAAATTCCTCATTAATAATTATTTTGACAGCAGAAACTTAAAGATCATCAAAGATTTATCGACATTCGAGATTATTTTGACAAGGATAAAGCCAACTAGTCGTTATTTTCCACTTCGAGAAATTTCTCTATAAATAGAAGGCATTTTGCTTCTATTTTCATCTGGATCTTGGGCTATGCTCTGATGTTACTTTGTAAAATATGGTGTAAAGCCATTGTCCCACTGGGAACTTTTTGATCATCATAATAAAAGACTCTAGGGTGCAGTTCATGGTGTCTTTGTCTCGTTGATTTGTGGCATGGATTGGGTATGTGCATTCCTATATTGTGCTTTAAACAATTAATTAAATCATTTTTTCATTATAAATGATAGGAACATTCTATTGGTAATTTTGGGCTTATCTAAGGTGATTTGATTCATTGTATGTTCTAATGGTTTCTTCTTGAGAAAATATATAGAGTTTGCAGGTTCCCCAGTCCTTGGGCTCCAAGTTCACAAATTGTGGGCACAGCTGACTATGTTTGGATTTTGAATCTTTTATGCAATTTTCTAACTTCGCTAAGGTTGTGGTTTAACATTTATTTTTCGAAATACATCTAGCCATTGTCAAGATCTACAAAAATACTATGCTTCAAAATTTCTCTAATCATTGTACATTTGTATATTTTGTAAATATATTTTGTATAATAATTTTTTTTGTAAATTCTTTTATTTTCTAACCCTTGTAGTGGGGTTTTTTGGGCTTTTGGGATTTTGAAATTTTTTGTTCATATTGGGGTTTTAGGCACTTGTAAATTTATTTGTGCACGTTATATCAAAGGAAATTTGTTGGATTAGAGCTAGATCTAGGCCCTTGGGGGTAAAATCTAGCCTCTACAATTTTTGCAGGGCCAGCAACTAAAGAATTTGCAGTGAAATTGAAGATATGAAGCAAATATTCATTGTTTGTGAAGGTTTCAAAAATTTTGAGGCTTCTTGGCCTAGCGTGGCCCTTAAACCCTAGCCGTTGGTCCAATTTTCCCCTTGAAGCCTAGTCATCTAGCCCTAGGTTCCCTTTCTCTTGGGCGTAAGCCCTCCAAGTCTTGCGGCAGCCTTTCCTTGGCCTCTAAGGCCTAGCTGCAGGCCTTACGACCTTCATTTGTCCCTCCTTATCCCTTTGTCCTCCCTCCTTCCTCATCCGCTCAACCCTTGTCCCCTTGGCCCCTCTTTCATCTACCCTTTCCTGCCCTCGACTTCCTCTTCTTCCTCCTCTCTAGCCCTCAGCCCTCCTCCTTTCTCCTCGTCCTGCCTCATTCAAGCCTGTCGCAGGCTCCTAGACCTCTTGGCCTACCTTCCTCTCTCTTGGATGCCCTAGTTGTGGCCTCTAGGGCCTCTTCCCTTGAGCTGCTAGGCCTCCAAGGCCTTCCTCACCTCATCGCAGGCCTATCTAGGCTTTCTCCTTGGCCATGAACTCTCTTTGCCCTAGCAGCCCTAATCTCTAGCCTTTTTGGCCTCTAGCCCTTGCTCCTTGGCTCATCTCTGCCCTCTTCCTTTTTTTATTTGAGTATTTGATTTTATGAGCTAGTTCTTGGTGATTTTACAAAGAAATTGGGCCACATATTTGTGTTTTCAGGTGCCCTAATCATTAGAGAAAATTTTGGCAAGTGGGTAGTTCTTTCAAGGCCCCAAGGCCTAAGGGTTTGGCTTCTAACCCTCATTATTTCTCACTGTCTAAAATTAATTCACAAATGTTCTAACACATTGGCTAATCATTGGAAAAAAAGTGAACGACTGTCATAGGCATCTTGAAGTCTGATATACATAGCAAGGACTGAAGAATTTTTCATGAGATACATTATATGTTAATTGCTCTCATCTAAGTCAAGGGATAATTGATAGTTTTGGCACTGTTTTGAGATATGAGTACAAGAAACCTTCTGTTGTCATAAAATTCCTTTGTTGCTTATCATAAGTGCTTTCTCTTATTGCTATATTGCTTATAATTAGAAGCATTGTTTCCAATTTAGTGGCTAAATGATTTGACGATTATTGCTAAGAAAAGGACTAACACTTGTGGTTTCATTATGAGTTTCAAAGTTCTCATAATCTCACATCTAATAAATTCACTCACTCGAGCACTTAAATCATAATTGTATTTTTTAAGTCAATTTGTGAATGTGACCATTCTTGATTAAAAGCATATTATAGTAACCCTTTTATTGTTGACTAATCATTGAAGAGTATTGGTTAAGAGCATTTCTAATCTTATTAGCATAGCTCTAATTGTGCATCACTGAATAATTTGTGATCTTGAGGTTCTACGAATCTAATTGGGTGTGATTCAATAGCAATATCTTGACATCTAAGCATTATTCGTTTAAAGGCTTCTGATTTTTTTGGTGATTGATCATATCTTGAATGATTGAATAGTATTAGCATTTATCTCTTTGAAATATCTTGAAAGCTTTTAACTGAAGCAACAGAATTGATAATCTTGTGGTAATAATCATTGGTATCTTGTTAAGCATTGGTTAAATTGTTCTAAGTGTTTCAATTATCATTGAATAGGTTATTACAGGATTTGGGCACATCCTGTAACTATTGAATAATTGTATATTGTGGATATATCTTGTATCTTGTTGGCACTTGGTAACTTGGCACATTTTCTTATGGTTAATATTGTAATCGCATTGATAAGTACTTGTTTGTATAATTTAAAATCAAGTCATAATTAAGTACTTAAGCAACTTAAACAATCTTACCTTAAGAATCACTTAATCCATCTTGCATTGCATTCTAAGTCTAGTTTCATTAATAACTTACTTCCAAGCATAAGCGCGGTTAATAGAAAGTAGGGACAACTTTCTCATCTAGCTTGAGGAGTCTAGCACCTCTTTAGTGGTTAACATGGTGACCTTGCAGTCATCAGAGCCACAAACTCTGCAGCGCTGGAGGCATCGGGTGGTTAGAGCCTAACATAAAGTATCGTTAATCAAGCCATTTCTTACTTCTTATTGGCCTTTTTCCCACAACCTACTCTAGAAACTACCTTCAAAGGAAAAGGATACATCTAGAATAGGTATTAAATTAAAAGTAACCAAAATTCTTGTGTCACAACTAGATCTTAGGATTTGCATAGCATATAGGAGAGTTAAGCATTCGTGAAAAATCGATTACCCGATTCCTACTACAACAAACTGATTATATTTCACCTACTTGTTAAATTAATTGAACAAGTTACTTGCAGTTTTCTACAACAAATACTGAAATAGATACATTGCAGCCTACACCAAAATAAACTGCGGAAACTAAATACAGCACAAGAAATAAATAAACATCACACACATTTACACAGTTATTTTTGGACAAATGTCCTTGGAAAAAACCCAATGCAGGAAAACAGGTGCAACAGCTGAGGGTTTTATTATTATGCAGTAGTAATTCTAAATACAATCTCTAGATGCCCTGTTGGCTATCAGTATAGAGAATATTACTGACAGAGAGATGAGTGAGATTACCTCACACTACCACTGGAAATCCTTGCTGATCCATGCCACTGAATGGCCAGCCCCTGGCTACCTAAGTGTTGTCTCTACATAATCACTGCATAGGCCTTGCGTCACAGCTATTGAGGTCTGTGTCGCTCCTCCTGGTTGATTCGATTTGCCTCTGAGATTTCGACTTCTACCCTTCCGGTCTCACACCCCGGCTTTTGGCACTGGAAAACAATTCTCCAAAAAATTTATGGATTCCCTGGGCTTCTGTGATGCCTCTACGTCGCCCTGTGTTAGCCTCTCTGGCTCTGCGCTGCCTCTACTAGATCTCTCTCTGCTTTCTCTCTTGAGTATTCTTGAATCAAGAGAAATATCCAACCAAAACTATCCCTACCCCTCACTGCAAAAGATCACTTCAAATTTCTCTCTGGCAGCTGCTCTACTTCAGAATTCGATCCTCTGATCTTCACTCAATGTGTCTTCCAAATGCCCATCAAGCCTCCTCTTATAATCCTGTTGTTGAGAACCAACAGCCCAAATTAGATCCTAATCAATGGCTCGAATCATTTTGGCTTGATCCTCTTCTTCTTCTAGAAGTTTCACCCACAGTTAGATTAATACCCTTTAATTATTTTAATTTCCTAAGTTTAGACTTAGGCACCCATTAAAAATAATTAATTATATTTAATAAAATTGTCTCCGAATTGGAATACATGTGTCCAAGCCTCCCTACAAAATTTGAAGCTTAGAGCACATCTGGTTCAAACAGAAATCAATGCTCCCTCTTAGCGAGGAATGTGCTCTAGTAATGCAAACTACTAAAGCATCACCCTTCTCTGTAACATCTCCCTCTATGTGTTGATGCCTGACATCGTTTCCCACCAACTATTGCACAAATGCATCTATACTGTTGTTGACACTGCCACTACCAACACTGCATTTGTACTACAACTCCCTCTCAAATTCTGCATATGTGCTTCTGTTGGCCCTATCATTACCAATACTGCATCTGCACTAGAATCTTCTCCAATTGCTGCTGCTACTACATCAGCAACGGAAAAGCATCCAAAATTACTTGACTGGTGTTCACCATGATGCATCTTGTTGCTGGAGTTCTAACTGCTACTAGTCTCTACGCTGACCCTGTGAAGCCTCTGCATTGTTGCTAACCTCTTCTCTATGCCAACTGCACTATTGCCAACTCTAGTTTCGCGTTGCTCAGTCTGTGGCACTCCTAGCCACTGCAACTGTCAATCTGTCACTCCTCTGCACCGACCCGATCCATCTTGCTACTTCTGATCTAGGCTCCCATAGCAAGGTATTAATCCAAGAGGTGGACTCCTCAAGAATCTTGCCCATCTGTAGTTCTTTCGAACTACAATTCTGTATCCACCCAACCTCTAGGCAATCATGGGAAACTCCTCTTTGATCTGTGCGAATGCAGCCTTCGGATCATGCTTCTCATCCTTGTCCTTCGTCTTGAGAGGACACTGTGTAGCATAGTGACCAAGTTCACCACACCGAAAGCACTTGATCTTCGAAATATCTTTCAACTTCTTTCGCTACTCCTGTTGCCCCTTAGATGCAAGAGTTGCATTCTCATCCTCCTCCTTGGGCTTTGTCCCACTGTTGCTACCGCTATCAAGTTTGCACTTGACTAAGTCTCTCCTCATCTCTTCCTGCTGAAGAGCAGCCCACATTCCTTCCTAGTCTAGCAATTCCTCTCTGCCAAGGATGCTCTGGACAAATACTTGCCACTCTTCTAAAACTAAATTTAGGGCCAACCTCACCATCTCGGTAGGCTGAGGTGTTGACCCCACAGCTACCAACTCGTCATAAGTTTCCTGAACCTTTGCAAGGAACAGATCAATGTGTTCCCCTTTCTGCGTTTAAGTGGATTTCATCTTATGCTCCAAGTACATCTTCTACTACTCGAAAGATCCCTAATATAGCGTGGACAAGACATCCCACATCTCCTTAGCAATCCCTTTGCCTAAGATGTGACAAACTACATGATCCTTCACTCCATCAACAATCATCCGCTTGGCCTTCGCCATCTCTCCCTTGTACCTTTTGAGCGAATCTCGATCCGCAGGCTCAGTTACCACACTATCAATGTAGATCTTGAGAAAATGTTCATCGAGAAGGCATGACATCCTCGCCTGCCAGATCACATAGTTGGATGCACCATCCAACCGATCCTAATCTCTTGACCCACTGGCTGCCATCTCTGCCAATCAAAAAAGTTGAATGACCTCCTCTCTCCTCTATGTTGTTGCTGGGTTGGTGTGAAAATCCCTGAATCTAACACATCAGAAACCCCTATTGCAATGTCTGGTTTACTATCTCCTACTTGTTCTTTACATTCACAAGTTATTTAATTTCATAAATATCGAAGTAAACACAAATGCAGCCTTCACAGATATACAGATAATGCACTGAAGTAAACAAAAACAATAACACAAGGGACAGTTACTTTTGGACAATCGTCCTCGAAAAAACCCAATTCGGGAAAACCGGTGTAGCGTATAGAGGGTTTTATTATTAAGCAAATTTATGAATACAACTAGGGTGCCAGAAATGGCTCACCCTTCAGAGAATATCCTTGGCAATAGTACCTCTCTCTAGAGACAGATATTCTGGCAGATCAGCAACCGGATGATCAATCCCACAGTGACTCCCACTGTTCCTTGTGTTGGACAACGAAAGTTGCTCCAAACACTGCTCTGGAACTACATCACCCTCTCTGACTCAGGCTCTGTTGATCAACTCCCAGTCTGCCCCATAGAATCTCCCAATGTTGCCTCTGAAGTCCTCTGCGTCCTCTGCGTTAGCCTCTACGGCTTCTACGTCAGCGTCTATGGCCCTTTGCGTCCTTTACGCTGGCCTCCTTATCCTCTGCGTCAGCCCTCCTAGGCTCTTGTGTTGCCTATTCCAGCACTTAGTTGCATCTCTGATATGTATTCTTCAGCCTTGGATCAAAATCCCTCGCTAAACTGCCCTTCACTGCAATTGATCATTAACTCGATTTCTTAGCAAACCTCACCCTAGAAAATCAAATTCTTGATCTCTCTTGGTGTGTCTCCAACTGAACCTCAAGCCTCCTCTTATACTTTTCCTGTTGACGATTCAACGGCCGAGATTAAGTCTGTAATCAACGGCTAAGATTGGAACTAGCTTGATCCTAGTCACTTCGAATTTTCTCACCCATTTTATATTAATACACATTAATATTTTTATTTTCCAAAGTTTAGACTTAGGAACCCATTAAAAAAATATTAATTATTTTAATATCTCTTCATCTGAGTGGAATTTCTCCAAACGATTTCTGGGTCTTGGAGATCTCATGTGCCTTAGCTTCTCCACCAAATTTCGTGGCTAGAGCACATCTGATGCTACCAAAAATCAACAGTTGGCCTACGCACTCCTTGCTGGAGTCAGTAGATCTGCTGACCCTTGTTGCTGCTCAGCAATTGAGAATTTGAATTCCCTGGCTAGGAATTCTCTAAGGAAGAAATTCCCTCAAGTATCTCTCTCTCTCCCACTGACGCTATTATGCCAACAACTAGTGCAAAATGTTTGCATCCCAGCTAAAGATCTACTCTGCAAGGAAAAATATGTTGCTCACTTCAGCGTCTAGATAGCTTCAATCTGGAGATCGAATTTCTTTGTTGACTCACTCAGAGAAGTCGAATTCTCCTCAAAACTTCGACCTCCTTGGCCCACAAACTGCGTTGCCTCCTAGGGTTACGAATTGCTGCCTCTGCAGTAAATTCGAACTCCCTCTTCCTTTTTGCTCTAGGCTCTCTTGCTCATGATATGTGCTTTGATACCATGTGAAAAATCAGTTTCCTGATTCCTACTGCAGCGAACTAATTATATTTCACCTACTTGTTAAATTAATTGAACAAGTTACTTGTAGTTTTCTACAGCAAATACTGAAATACATACACTGCAGCCTACACTAAAATAAACAGTAGAAACTAAATATAGCACAGGAGAGAAATAAACATCACACACATTTACACAGTTATTTTTGGACAAAAGTCCCAGGAAAAAACCCAATGCAGGAAAACCAATGCAGCAGCTAAGGGTTTTATTATTATGCAGTAGAAATTTTGGATACAATCTTTGGATGCCTTGTTGGCTATCCAGTATAGAGAATATTACTAACAAAGAGATGAGTGAGATTACCTCACACTATCACTGGAAATCCTGGTTGATCCAACCACTGAATGGCCAGCCCCTAGTTGCCTCTGCACAGTCTCTATGCAATCACTGCGTAGGCCCTGCGTCACAGCTACTGGGGTCTAAGTCACTCCTCCCGGCTGATCGATTTTCCTCTAAGATGTCGACTTCTTCCCTTTTGGTCTCACACCCCAACTTCTGGCTCTAGAAATTGATTCTCTGGCAAATTTAAGGATTCCCTTTAGGCTTCTACGTTGCCTCTGCGTGGCCCTGCATCAACCTCTCTAGCTTGTGCTGCCTCTACTGGATCTCTCTCTGCCTTCTCTGCTGATTATTCCCGGATCAGGAAAAATCTCGAACTGGAACTATCCCTACCCCTCACTGCAAAGATCACTTCAAATTTCTCTCCGGCAGCTGCTCTACTTCAGAAATTCGATCTTTTGATCTTCACTCAATGTGTCTTCCAAATGCCCATCAAGCCTCCTCTTATAATCCTTTGTTGAGAACCAACGGCCCAAATTAGATCATAATCAATGGCTCAAATCATTTTGGCTTGATCCTTGTCTTCTTCTAGAAGTTTCACCCACAATTAGATTAATACCCTTTAATTATTTTAATTTCCTAAGTTTAGACTTAGGCACCTTTTAATAAAATTGTCTCCGAGTGGAATTCCCCAAAACGATTTCTGGATATTGTGGAATACATGTGTTCAAGCCTCCCTGCAAATTTTGAGGCTTAGAGCACATTCATTGCTACCAAAAATAAACACATTCAAGCAGCGATTGTCCATCCAATTATTTGGCATCTAATTAATAATAAGCAAAAAATTGACTCCATAAGGCACTGGTCTCATATTCAAATCTAATATAATCTTTAAATCTTGCCAAAATTAACCAAGTAGCTAGGCCACTCAATCGTGTCTCCTAGACTCATTGGTTGCCAACTTGTCCTCCATCTTCATATTTCCATAGGGACTACCCCCCATAGGTTGTTGTTGGGAGACAGCTAGAATGGAGTGGGCGGGGATTAGAGTGACATCCCCCACCTTGAGTCGTTGTTGCAGTGCCTGTACAATCTAAGCGACAACACTACTAATCAAGCCCTCTTGACTATGATCTAGATCTCCTTGTTTCTCCTTCTTTGGACCATACCCACCTTGGCATACTGGAGCATCATGCTCCTCCTCCTCCTGAGGATACTACCACTATAAGTGTGAATCCATCCTCCAACTTGATAGACAAATCCTTGATCTCTGCAGAAGTTGTTATCTACTTTTCCTTCTTGTCCTTCTTCCTTTTTGGATATTAGCTGACATAGCAAACAAGTTCACAACAGCGAAAGCACTTGACCTTCGACAAGGGACACTGTTATTTTTGGGCAATCGTCCCCGAAAAAACCCAACTTGGGAAAACTAGTGCAACAATTCTGAGGGTTTTATTATTAAGCAGCTTTCTTAGGTACAACTAGGGTGCCAAACTGGCTCACCCAACAGAGATATCTATCTGGCAGTAATACCTCTCTTCGGAAGCAGATATTCAGCAACTTTGCTCCACGAAAATCCTTCCAATGCTTTTTTGAGGCTCTACATAGCTTTCAAACCCCCAGCGTCAGCCCTCTGCTACTTTGCGCTAGCTCTCTGGCCTTCTGCATCACCTACGCAGGCCCTGCTAGCCTCTGTGCAATCTCTTTGGCCCTCTACGTGGCTCCAGCTGGCTTTGCGTAGCCTCCTCAATCACTGTGTTGGCCCTCCGGCACTATCTCTGCTCTCTTCTATGCACTCATTGCCCCTCACTGCAACTCAGATCACTTGTTCGAATTTTCTCAGCAAACCCCGCTCCAGAAAATCGAACTGACTGATCAATCTTGGTGTCTCCAACTAACCCTCAAGCCTCCTCTTATACTTTTCCTGTTGAGTCTTTAACGACCGAGATTAAATCTCTAATCAACGGCTAAGATTAGATTTGGCTTGATCCATGTCTTTTAGAACATTCTCACCCAGTTTTATATTAATACCCATTTAATATTTTAATTTTCCTAATTTTAGACTTAGGAACTCCATTAAAAATATATTAATTATTTTAATATCTCTCTAACCAGGTGGAATTTCCCCAAACCATTTATGGGTCTTGGAGATCTCATGTGCTTTAGCCTCTCCACCAATTTTCATGGCTAGAACACATCCGATGCTACCCCAAATCAACATGTTTCCCTAGCTTCAATTGTGCCCTTGCTAAATCACTGCAACTAGGTAATCCAAACTGCTTGAACTCTATCGATGCGTTCTCCAAACCCCATCGAACCTGCTCTTATAATCTTCTGTTGGGCAACCAATGGCCATGATCACATCGCAATCAACAGCTATGATCATCTTGACTCTAATTTACTTTTGTAGAATTCTTTAGAGCAAAACCGACCTCCCTCAATTAATCTGATTTAATTAACCACTTTTTCTAAGTTAGACTTAGGAAATATTTAATTAATGGTTAATTAATCTAATTGAGATGTTTCTAAGGCTTTCCTCAAGAAACTTTTCTGGGTTTTCGAGATCTTGTGTTCTTTAGCCTCTTAAACGCCATAAAGACTAGAACACCTGTCCACTGCTACATCAAAAACTAACAATCCAACCAGAACAACATTATAAGAGAATAAAAATGCTAGGAACTCCAACAACGTCATGAAACATCTGCAATCTAACACCATGCTCTAACCTATTGGGGGGCTAGAACCACCATTTATGAACAAGATGTAGCACATCCAAGATTTAAGGAAAAAAAGAAAAAAAGTACACCAAAACCACACCATAATGAGACATTATGCTCCATAAGCATCAAATATGCAATCAAGAGGTGATCAAGAAGGCAAGCACATGTGTAAAGAGTCAGGACCACCAACCCAGCAAGGACAATCATCCAACCAAAGAGAAGTGAAACTTCCCCCAACCAAATACCTCCATCAAATGATTCAATGCCATAAAGAGAAGGGGCTCCATGAAGATGAACCCCCCAAGTTGATGCAATGCTGAAAAGGTACCAGCAACTAATCCCACCAATGTGATGAAAATCACATAGTGGAACCTCATACAATATGAGATGTAACAACAGTCATAGATTTGTCCAGCCTCAAGTAATATTATGCAATTTGTTTAGCAAATGTTCCTTGAATCTACAGCACAATGGCACATGAAAAGCACCATACTATAAAGAATAATAGACATGCTAACCTTGGATGTAGAATTTCATCATTGGTCATTAGGATTAATCATTTTTCCCAAGCGATAGCCCAGTGAGACTCACAAATTGTTTATCAATCTTTGTTGAATTATATGTTTTAGGCTAATCTTTGCTAACTAATCTTTATCCCATTCCTCGTTAATGAGTGCCCTTGCGTGGCTATAACAAGTCATGTTTGCAACCGGACTTGAAAACATGGCCAGGGCAATGGATCCATATAAAACCACATTAAAAACATGAAAATAGGATGATAACATTCAATAGAAGGAGAAAAAGGGTATCACAGAGCTCAACTATCAAACCTAACAGTCACCTTGTCTCCCCATAATTGGGTAGAATGTGTGTAAGACATTATAGTACCAACCTTGCATGTGCAAGTGTGTTGGTTTCACAAAGAAATAATTCCTAATTGGTCACTGCAGCAGTTTAGGCACTGGAACAAATGACCACAGTAATTAACAACTTAGCATATGTGGTTTGATCTTTTTCATCAAAATGAAAAATTGCATGGCTCTTCTTATCCTCTCTATGACCTGGAAGGGCTTTGTGATAAGAGTCATGCTCCTAGACATTTCAGCCTCAATCAACTTTTTGCATTCTGGTGTAATAAAAGTTCCTAGTACCTACAGCCTATGCAGAGCACAAAGCTACCAGGAATAGCAGACTCAATAACCTTGGACAGAATCCTAGGTTATCAGGACCACTGGACCAGGCTGGAACCAGCTGGTCCAAAGAATTCCACAAAAAAAACACTCCATCATGCCCAAAAAGACAGAAAAAAACAACGGGAAAAAGGCCTTACATACTAGATACATAAGCAAACTTTGCATATTAGGTATCTAATGGTTTAGATATACATCAATGTACATAAATATATAATTTTTTATTAAAATTTGCATAACTCTAGTATTTTTTAGTCAACCAGTTCTTCAACCCCATTTTCCAGCACATCCATGTCGGGGGGCCCAATTTGACTCTTGGCTGGTTCCAGTCCCAGTTCCAATTTTGATAGTATCGGCAGAATTAATCTTGATATTACAGCAGGTAAGGACAAGAGAAGTTCAGTCCACAATATCAAAATGCACTGGTGCACCTTGTACCTCTGAAGGAATAGCTTGAACCTTTGTATGTGATTTGAAACCAAAAGACCCTTCCAATGAAGGATATCAGTGCATTTAGTTAGAATTTAGTATTATTACAAAAATCTAGTCTAATTTACAAGTATACAAAGTAAAGAGTCAAGCTGAAGAAACAATGCAATTGCCATAAGTATAAATATGGGGGATATTGATGGAGGTTTAGATTGAGGTTGTTAGATTGAGACATCCAGTTTGGGACTCAACAAAACCCGGTGACTCTGCTAAACTTGATTTAAGACTCAGTGAAACTCAGCAAACAGAAAAAAACTCAAAAGACAGGAAACTGTGTGCAAAAGCTTTAATAATGACATTTCTACCCACAAAATCTATAATACAACAGTTTATAACAATTGATTGTATTAAATGGCCAAATGAGAGAGAAATGAGCCTTTAGGGTTTCAGTAGATGTGTTTCTGCCCTTTTTTCTTCCTCCAAAAATTACATTTCAGCTTTTTCTCCAAGTCATTTCCATGTGGGGTCCGTGTTTCTGGCTGGTCAAGTTTTACCAAGTTCAGCTGAGTTTCATTTTCAGGCAAGATTCAGGCCAAGTTTTCACCCGTCACTTATTTCAGGATGGGCTTGAAAAGGCTCAACGAGACTAACAGGTCTTGGCCAAATCTAACAACAATGGTTTGGATTATCTACATCCAATTTTTCTTCAAACCAAGGTAATTTATAAATTTAGCTACTCATTGAACTAAAACGACAGCACATATTTGTTATAGTAAATCATGATCATGTACCAAAATAATCACCATATACAGACAAAAAATACCCGTTAAAGGAAACAGACTACACTACAATGGAGCTATTTTTTAAATCAAATGCTTCCTTTAACTAATAACTTAATAAGATAAACAGAGATGTACTTATGCATTCTATACAAAAAAAAGTGGGTCGCAAATGCAGCTGCCACAAGCACTATCAAAGCTAAAAAACAGAGTGAAATATAAGCCAAAAAATGCCCATTAACCTAATACCGGCCTCGTAGGCATAAGTACAACGGAATTACCAATGTGATGTTCAAAAAGAAAAGAAAAAAATCAAAGCAGGAAAGGGCTTTGAAGCATTGAGACTGGGCAGATTCAAATGAGAAATAATACGACAAATACAGATGAAATGCACCAAAAAAAAAAAAAAACATAACACAGTTTGCAAGTTCTGGTTCAAACTCAATGTAACAGAAAGAAGAAACAGCAAATGCCGGCTTCTATGTTTTGTCTGCAAACTCACTTGACTGTATGTAAGCACCCGAAATATTCGAGCAACATCAGTAATATCAGTAGCAGTCGTTGCAATCTTCACTATATCAGCTCCTGTAGATTGTATTCTTGCCACAAGAAGGCCAAGATCCTCAAGTGATGGTGTATATTGGTAATTATGATTTGAAACAATGATCTTGCTATTTTCTCGTTTCTTGCTGGAAATGCTCTTAATGAAATCAGAAGCAACCTGGAAAGAAAGCAATGGAACTTGAATAAGTGCCAGACATCAACTTTTCAATTTCTTCAACTTTGACAAATCAAGTAGAGGTCCTAGGGAAACATAGAGTATAAAATAGTTACTATCAGTATTGTTTTATCAGTTGAGTCCAACGACAGAACATCCCTAGATAATGTATATGGATGAATTTCATATTAAATAAAGGGAACATAAAACAATTGTTGGATGTCTTCTACATAATATGATCAAACCCATGCCGTATCTAGACATCAAAATAAAGACATCAACAAAACCACACCTGCTGATTTGCACTTAACTATACACTCCTTGCCTATTTTAACATCCTACAAATAATGGAAGAACCATTTAATACCTTCTATTTACAGAACCCTATATGCTAAGAATACTTCAAAGTATGTCCAAGTAGACAATCTTCTTGCTGGAGAACAATAGATGTCTGTACAATCATCAATTTGTCATCTAATTAAAGAGGAGATACGGAGGTTCTGCAAGCCAATTTTATCATTTGCTTATTTACCCACTTCCAGGAAAATGGTACTAAGTAGTTCATTCTATCAACAATACTTTGAAAAATTAAAGCGAACAAAGTTAACAAACAGAAATTTGGAAAAGTTAAGATGCATAGAACCTTCATATCAAAATGGCATGTTGACTTGCCTTAAAATGCTTTCAATCAAAGCATAATTCTTAATGTGAGCTGTCTCTGCAGCATTATTCTTAAAATCAGCTAAATCTACAGCATAATTATCAGGTACGAGATGTAGGAGATACAAGAGCTTAGGATTATTAAAGATAATGCAACTGGATTTGAGGTGTGAAAAAACACATGAAATATACTCATACTGTCATACATCATAAAATATATTGTTCAAAATTCCTTGAAGGAAGATCAACCAAAAGCATTGGTGAGTTCAGATAACAAGGAATCATAGGAGCACAATTTATAATTGTCAACCTGAGTACATAAGCTTTCATGATACTGTGCACTGTATATGCAACCACAAGGGCTTCTCAGCTAGGAATGTTAGCAGCTAACTCTACTCTATGAATGCCTAAGCTAACTAATGCACTCTAATTGCTGAAATTTTACCAACTAAATTACTGAAAACAGTAAGCCCAGAGTAACTAAAACTTCCATTAGCAGATTTTAAAGAAATCAAACTACAGAAATAAGGTTGCAGAAAAAAAGATTGAGCTACAGAATTCATAATGCATACACAGCAAATTCTGTGGAAATTAATACAATTCTGCAGCATCTGCTTTTATCAATAAGAAATAAAGCATCTCTATAGTAACAAAGAAATCCTGAAATTGGGCAAATTCAAAAGAACAGACAAAGGAATCTTCATCTTTGCTAGGATTTGTGTGGAGATAGACCTTAGCAAAGGTTTACCAGATTACATAATATTGAAACAATAATTTTCAGTGGTCACAAATTCTAGATTACGAGAACACGGCTTTCCAATGTCCTGTATGCTTTCAAACCGGTCATCTTCAGAACTCATGCCCTGATCTGTGGATAAAAACTTTCATTCTCTCTCTCTCTCTCTCTGATCTGATTTATTCACTGCTGATATAACTCATCTTATTCCACATTAACCTCATAATCTCCTAAAATTAACCTCATAATCTCCTAGAACTTGTTATCTTTAGCAAGATCTCCTTTAGAATCTTCCTTAGGGTCTACCCCCTTTGGCTTAGCTAGGAGAGAGAGCGTAGACGGAAAGATCTTCCTTATACAAACTTTGTTTCAGGTGGTTTATTTTTTTGTTTTGGGGTAAAATTTCGAGAGGAATCCAGATCTTTGGTTTGTTTTATCGAATTCTGTATATAAGTTGATAAAACAACCATGGCCTATTACTTTTTTGTTTTGTTTTTGATACAAAATAAAAAACAAAAACAAAGGTTTGGGTCTAGGACCATTTCATATCTCAACGAGATGAGGCTAATAGAGATCTAGATGGTCATACAATAATATGAAAATCAATGAAAGCAATAGAAATCTAAAAGCTCAAAGGGAGGAAAAGATCCCAACAAAGAGAGGAGATCCAATACAAAATAGTGTAGACTCCTTAGTGGCTTAAAATTATCAGATTAATGACTGAAAATGATTTGCAATTGCTCAAAAAAATGAAGGAGAGCACAGGGAACCAAATCTATAGGGGAAAAAGGAGATCTAAAGGCAAACAGGGCAAGCTCTCATTGAAAGCACCAATTTTGTTGTGACAAATTACACACAAGTAGCTATTGCTCCGTAGCCTTATGGCCTTAGCAAGATCAATGACAGATCTCGAGTCCGAGACAGCCCCTTTTCTGAGCGTTGCCACAAAGAACACACCTTGTGGGGTTGATGATTTTTCCCGACATCATTAAAGAACCCATGAAAGTCCCAACCACTGGTGGGTGATGAACTGCCCCACCTTAAGGGGGTAATAACTATTTATATCATACACAGCATGCTCTCATCTCCTGGAGCCCGGAGCAGTAATACAAAGAAAAATCAAGAAAAGGAAAAAGGAAAATGAAGAAGTGTAGAAAAACAAAGGCCGGGGTAACTCATGTAGCCATGATTTCTCCCTCCTACATCTATACACCTAAATATGTGGACATCCTTCATCATTACCATCCTTGAACTCATGGCATTTGACTTAGAGACCCCTATGTCCCTATCATCATTATTCACATGACCCCTATCAATTGAAGGATGTAACTTGGACCTGTCACTCCCATTAGGGGTTGGCAACACCTAATAGGGTTGTTTATTAACCACTCCTGCCTAGGGAGCTAACACTATTACAAGCTTAAAGCACCAAAATTTGGAAGGGAAGACCATTATGAAGTTTCAATGTGCCCTTGATTAACAAGATTGGTTCACTTAGATGCACAAATGAATTATTGTACATGATGGTGAGGAAGTGAATTAGATCATATATGGCATTAGCAAGTGGTTTCATCATGGGCTAGGCAACTTGACTGGGGCCCAAGCCCACCAGAGGATCATATTGCCACCCCAAGCGGATGCGTTGAGAGCCATGGGACTCCATCATCATTTAAAGCATCATTTCATGCCATGGCAGCACCTTCAGCAGTTCGTTCATTGCCCCACATTACTCGCGAGATGATGAACTTGGACCAGCATGCCCCAACTGGCTTAGCATGATCATGGTAGTTGATCCAAGCCCAAAGGAGATTTGTCTCACCCTTAAGACATGGGAGGACAGGCACCATCATCAAAGCCCTCATTTGGAGCATTGTACAGATTTTTCTTTCATCCGGAGACCCATGAGACCAGCAGTTGTTCCCCAAAACCACTTTGGGGCCCCACATGATGACTCACATAGAAAATTAAGGGCCATCACCTAATTCATCTTTATTGGAGCCCTCTTTCTCATCATGGCACTTAGAGGACTCAACGTGGCCCTCCAACGGCCCTACATCATCATGACGTCATCAACTCGGCTTGCATATGGATGGCTAATTTATAATTTATGATAGCTACTTGGTCAGCTTGTGACCAAGACTTGTTTTAGCACATTATTTTATAATTTCGGGGGCTCATTAGGCTAATTCAATTTAGAGAGACTCATATAAATAGAAGTGAGTCTCATTTGTGAGAACTTATCATTGTCACTTGGATTTTTCTCTTGTAAAAGAACTCGCACTTTTTCTTTGTACGCTATTGGAGATTCTTTTATGCATTTTGACATTTGGAGCTGAAATTTTCGATCTTTTTTGGAGCTACTTCGTGATTTGTGGATGGATATATCATATTATCATCTTGTAAGTACTTCTTGTTGAATATTTGCTTGGAATAACATCTAATGTATGGAATTGTTGCAACTAGTTAATGCTCTTGCGTCATAATTTGTTGAATATCATTTGGAAAGCTATTTGGTTGGCAATTTCATATGTTACTCATTACATGACAAATGATGAATGTTCCTAGTGGATAAGATTTTGTCTTTCTTCCATGAAGCTCCGTAAATCTTGGGTGGATAAATGTTGAAGGTGGATAGCTAGGGCATCAACCTTTAGCCTCCTTAAGGACGATTTTGGCCAATTTAGAATCATCTAAGACTCCATAGCCCAAAGGATTAGGCACTGGTCCAAGGATTTTGGTGATCAAACTCCTCTTTCTCAATATTTTCTCCTTGTAAATTTCAGTCCCCTAAAGGTAGGGCAGAAATCTAGGGCGTGCAGCGAAATTTTAGCAAGGTGATTTTTCAGGAATTCGAGGGTCCAAACATCAAGCTCAAGGTCTAGGCTACCTATGCTCCAATTTTGGTGGGCATCCACCCGAGTTTCATCCATAAAATCTCTTGCCCTAGGTGTTGCCCCAAGAGAGAAATCCTAGGCCTTTCTCTCTCACCTTGGGACCTTCTTTGAGGGTTGTATGAGCATAGTATTTGTTGGAATAAATCATAAGAAACCCTTTCTCCTCCCTTGCCTTGACCTAGTGAGCACCTTGGAAGTATTTCTTCCCATGATTATACATAAAACCCTAGGTCTAGCACAAGTCTTTCCTAGGCCTCTCAAAGGAAGCGAAGATCCCTTTGGAAGTGTTAAAACATCACAAAGAGCTTGTTTGAGAGGTTCTATCCCATCACTTGGAGTCTTGATCTTAGGAAATACCTATTGTCATTGCATATCCCAAAACCCTAAGTCTTGAACTCCTTATCTCAAGGCCTTTCTTGGAGAGCATTTTATCTTCTTTAAAGCATCGAACTATTGTTGTGTCTCTCCTTGAATAGGCTTTGTGGAATCACATCATACATAATCATAGAACTACTTATCCTAAGTGATTCTCTTCCTATTGGGACTCGTCCCATCGATGAAAGTCCGTAAAGAGTATGGGACTTTGACTGAGGTGACAATGAGTCATTGTCCCTTTGTTATCGCTAGGCCTAGCTCTTTGTCCTATAGGGTTTCCCTTGCTTAGGGCCCTGCTAGATTGTGTGGCAACATTTTTGGCGTTGTTGTCGAGGAAGAAGTAGGTCTTCGTCCTTGGTGTAATATTTGAAGAGCTAATTCTTTTATCGACAATATAGATCCTCTTATGGCGACTCCATTGGAAGAACAAAGCCCGTGTTCTTTATTCAACCTCAAATTCAATGCTTGTAAGGGTGAAGCAGCCATCTTTCAATTCACCTTGGCGACTCCTACATGATTGATATGTGTAACCTAATAGGATGTCTTACTTGGATAAAATCCCCGCCTTGGACATCAGTAGCATTCCTAGGTACCCAAACTGTGTCACCTTATGAACAATACTCGGGGTGCCCAAGTTTGATGGTGATCCATCTTTTGCTATTGATCATATGACAAGAGTTGCTACATATACCACAAAAGCTTATGTGATTCATCATGATGTGCTCATAATGTTGTTCATAATGTCCCTTCAAGGTCATGACTCATGGTTGTATAATTGCAAGCCCAGTAGTATTTCACCAATTGAAGCATTCTTTGATAACTTTCTAGAGCATTATTGAACTAAGGACCAGGCCTACCCAACATTAAATAATGATTTTCAAAAGGAAGCCTTCATTAAACATAAGGAGGGTCATGAGGAAGAATCCCTTTCTAGATCATCGATGAAGACATTAAGGGAGATCTTGAATGGAAGCAAGATGAGGAGTTTGATGAAGAAGGTTCCTTAGAAAGTAAAATTGAAGACAACCCCATCTTTTTCAAGGACATTATCTCTGACATTGTACATATCAAAGACCTTAAGAAAGACGACCCCATTAACCCCTTGGACATTAGTGATTTCTTGCATATTGAAGAAGGTAAGTGGGAGATCACGAGCCATCATTTCGACAAAGATCTTATCTATGAACCAATGAAGAAGGAGAATTTGTGGAAAGTGAAGTTGATGCTAGCCTTGTTTCTGTCAAGGATATTATTCTTAATGATACACCTTTTAAGGCCCTTGAAGAGCAAGGTGATCCCATGGCTCCTTTGAGAATTGACATTGAAGACTACTTGCATGTTGTAGAAGAGCAATGGGAGATTATTAGCTAACGCTTTGACAATGACCCCATTTATGATGCTAATGATGAACCTGATAAGGATCTTGATTTGCCTTGTATTCCATGTCATCAAGAAAAATTGATCACTTTTGAGCAATCCTTGGACCTTAGTATTAAAATGGTGAACACATGGTAGTCTCCCCTTTTCAACTTAATCCTTGTAATAGGAAACCTGATTGGTGTAATTCCCCTTGCCTGCCTTATTTTCCCTCCTGTCCTTCTTAGCCAGAGCATGCAGATATAAAACGGAACTTTGTGAATAAGAAAAACTTTGAGAAAAAGTTATGGGGTTTGATCATTGATTTCTCCACGTTCTTGATTAAAGGAAAGACCTGATGGTGTAGGCCTAACTCATGTTCCCCTCCTTGTCTATTGTTCCTTTACATGATTCATGGTTGCTTTATTTTCCCACCTCCCACCCTTGTGACCTTGCATTAAGTGCCATGATTGTCATGTTTGCTTTCAAATGTATATCATAATTGATCATAAGGATAGTAAATATTATCTTGATCTAATGATATGCTAGTTACATTGGCTATATGATTATACTTAGCATTTGCATAGTGTTGCATGCATGTTAGAGTAGGGATGAATTGCATATTGATTTTGCATAGCTAATATCATCATATCATGTTCTTATGCTAAAATAGGTGCATAAAGATTAAGTTTGCATCATAGATTTCTTTTCTGTATGGTTTATTATTTGATGAAAACATTGGCGATAAAACTACGCCCAAGACACATGCTTCCAACATTGTTCATGATGTGCAAGATATAGTTCTACGGTCCTAGAGGTTCACTGGTGTTCTCATGACCTCCCATTTGAGTACATGGTTCATGCACTCTACAGTGAGCTCATGTCCCAGTTGGACCCAAATATTACCCACCAAAAGTGGGTGAACCCATAGGATGATTTTTCTCCTAGATTTATCTCAGTCGGCAGCCAACAGCCCCTAACAACTACCAGTATAGCTGATGTATTGTGCCATTTGATCTCTGCTCCCTGAGCCAGTCATATGTCCCCTCGCCCATTTGTCGAGAGCATATGTTTGAAGGTGGGCAATCTAATACTAAAGGTATGTTTTTCATCGTGCAATCTGGTGCTTATGCTTGTTTTTCCTTGGGCACTTTGGGCATGGAATATTGGGTGACTTGAAAGAAGGAAGGGTAAGTTAATCCTCAATCCAAGTCTCGTGGGATCTCCCCTATTGGCCTATGGCTAAAGGAAGAGCACTACTTGGGAAACCTCGATTTTTGTTAGCACATTCCCAATTTCCCATTTCACATTTTTCACTCCCCTCCACACATTATAAGCCCTATTTCATCATCTTCCCTTTCTAGGTCCACATGACCATTGGGTCCACAAAGCATTGGTACACTCCCTCCCCTTATCCACATGTTTGGGTTAGGCCTGGAAATGTTGCCCCGAAGGTTAATTCAGCGACAAAGCGCTAAAAGCATATCATGGTCACAAGCAAGAAACAAAAGAAAAGAATATTATAAAATGCAAAAGATGATCAAGAAATTAAAATAGCTTGTGGGCAAAATCCAAACATGAGCTCTATCCCTTATCATTATGGCCATCACTCTGGTTCCTAGGGCCTCATGAGTGCCCCCCACATCATTTAGGAGCCCATACATGTCCCAACCCCTGGTGGGCGATGAACTGCCCCACCTTAAGGGGGTAATAATTGCTTGTATCATATATAGCATGCTCTCAACTCTTAGAGCCTCGAGCAATAATACAAAAAAAAATCAAGAAAAGGCAAAAGGCAAATGATGAAGGGTGGAAAACAAAGGTCAAAGTAACGCATGTAGCCACGATTGCTCCCTCCTACATCTATACACCTAAATATGTTGACATCCCTCATCATTAACTTCCTTAAACCCATGGCATTTGCCTTTGAAGCCCCTATGTCCCTATCCATCTCATCATTATTCACATGACCCTTATCAATTGAAGGATGTACCTTGTATTTGTCTCTCCCCTTAGGGGCTAGGAACACCTAATAGGGTTGTTTATTAACCACTCCTACCTAGGGAGGTAACACTATTACAAGCTTAAAGCCCAAAAATCTGGAAGGGAAGACAATTATGAAGTTTCAATGTGCCCTTGATTAACAAGATTGGTTCACATAGATGCACAAATGAATTATTGTACTTGATGGTCAAGAAGTGCATTGGATCTTATATGTAATTGGCAGTTAGTTTCATCATGGGATGAGCAACTTAACTGGGGACTAAGCCCACCAAAGGATCATATTGACACCCACTAGGGGATGCGTTGAGAGCCATGGGACTCCATAATCATTTAGAGCATCATTTCATGCCATGGCCACCCTCAGCACCTTCAGCAGTTTGTTCATTGCCCCAAATTATTCGCAACATGATGCACTTGGACCATTGTGCTACGGTCGGCTTTGCATGATCACGACAATTGATCCAAGGCCAAAAGGAGGTCTGTCTCACCCTTGAGACATGGGAGGGCAGGCACCATCATCAGAGCCCTCATTTGGAGCATTGTACAGGTTTTTCTTTCATCTAGAGACCCATGAGACTAGTAATTGTGCCCCAAACCCACTTTGGGGCCCCACATGAATGCTTGCATGGAAAATTAGGGGCCATCCCCTAATTCATCTTTATTGGAGCATTCTCTCTCATCATGGCACTTAGAGGACTCAACATGGCCCTCCAACGGCCATAAATCATGACATCATAAACTCAGCTTGCATATGGATGGCTAATTCATAACTTGTGATAGCTACTTGGTCGGTTTGTGACCAAGACTTGCTTTAGCACATTATTTTATAATTTTGGGGGCTCATTAGGCTAATTCAATTTAGAGAGAGACTCGTATAAATGGAAGTGAGTCTCATTTGTGAGAACTCATCATCGTCGCTTGGATTCTTCTCTTATAAAAGAACTCGCACTTTTCCTTTGATTGCTATTGGAGACTCTTTCATGCATTTTGAGATTTGGAGCTGAAATTTTCGATCCTCTTTGGAGCAACTTCATGATTTGTGGATGGATATATCATATTGTCATCTTTAAGTGCTCCTTGTTAAATATTTGCTTGGAATAATGTCTAATGTATGGAATTGATGCAACTAGTTAATGCTCTTGTGCCCTACTTTGTTGAATATCATTTTGGAAAGCTATTTGATTGGCAATTGCATGTGTTACTCAGTACATAACAAATGATGAATGTTCTTAGTGGATGAGATTTTGTCTTTCTTCCATGAAACTCCATAAATCTTGGGTGGGTAAATGTTGAAGGTTGATAGCTAGAGGCATCAATCTTTAGCCTCCTTAAGGATGATTTTGGTCAATTTAGAATCATCTATGACTCCATAGCCCAAAGGACTAGGCACTAGTCTAAGGATTTCGGTGATCAAACTCCTCTTTCTCCAAATTTTCTCCTAAATTTTGGTCCCCTAAAGGTAGGGCGGAAATCTAGGGATTGCAACGAAATTTTAGGGAGGTGATTTTTTGGGAATCCGAGGGTCCAAACATCAAATTCAAGGTCTAGGCTACCTATGCTCCAAGTTTGGTGGAAATCTGCCCAAGTTTCATCCCGTAAAATCTCTTGCCTTAGGTGTTGCCCCAAGAGGGACAACCTAGGTCTTTCTCTCTCACCTTGGGACCTTCTTTGAGGGTTGTATGAGCATAGTATTTGTTGGAATAAATCATAAGAAACCCTTTTTCCTCCCTTTTCTTGACATAGTGAGCACCTTGGAAGTATTTCTTTCCACGATTATTCATAAAACCCTAGGTCTAGCGCAAGTCTTTCCTAGGCCTCTCAAAGGAAGCGAAGATCCTTTTGGAAGTGTTAAAACTTAAAACATCAAAAAGAGCTTCTTTGAGAGGTTCTATCCCATCACTTGGAGTCTTGATCTTAGGAGTCTTGATCTTAGGAAATACCTATTATCATTGCATATCCTGAAACCCTAAGTCTTGAACTCCTTGTCTCAAGGCCTTTCTTTGAGAAGAGTTTTAGCTTCTTTAAAGCATTGAACCATTGTTATGTCTCTCCCTGAATGGGCTTTGTGGAATCACATCATACATAATCATAGAACTACTTATCCTAAGTGATTCCCTTTCTACCGAGACTCCTCCCATCGGTGAAAGTCTGTAAAGAGCAGGGGACTTTGACTAAGGTGACAGTGGGTCATTGTCCCATTGTTATCGCTAGTTCTAGATCCTTGTCCTATAAGGTTTCCATTCCTTAGGGCCCTGCTGGATTGTGTGGTAACAGGGCCCTTGCTATAAAATACTTGGATGAATCCCTAAATTAAACCAGTACAAAAAAGAAATGCAATGACACAAATAATTCTCTCTTTGTTATCCAAAATCACAAGTACAGCGAAATTCCCTTCTTGAACCAAACCAAATAGGTTGAAAATTGTTACATTTATCTAGGCGGCAGGTGGGGGTGGGATCATACTCGATCCCTAAGGAATCATACTAGTCCAATTTGCATGGGATATTGGAAGGACATCTAACATAATGTCAAGGCTTACTCACTCGGGCTTGGACTTTGCTTAGCCAAGAGTAAAAACAGTCAATCCATGCTTGTTATCGGAGACACGTTATTGTTAATCAAATCATTAAATGGCAAAGCCTTTACAGTTGGCAATTAATTTCGTTCTCTACTGTGAAGAATCAATCGCCTCTCAACTCAATCTGCAAGCATCTCCTTCTTACATGTCAAAAGTGAGTTCAACACAGATGTTGATTATTGGTCCAAAGTCAGGCCAGCATAGAACCCAAAACCTTAATAAGAATGGGGTCATTAGCATATTTCATATCCCTTAGATATGGTTTTAATTTTTTTCATAGCTCAAGGTGCAAGGGGCTCGTCACCCAAGGGAACAACTAGCGGTGTCACATAAATAAGGATAAGACATGGGTTTCCCAACCCCTCTGCTCACTTCAAGTAGCTCCACACATGGCTATAAGTTAATCTACACTCAGGTTATTTGGGATTGTGGACACCTTCTCCTGTGTCTATGTTTGTCCAGAACTTGCAAAGGTCCAAGCTTAGTGATGTGTCATTACGGCGGATAGAAGAGATCGTTGGCTGGTTCACGATCTCCTTCCTCTAAGCTCATGGTTCCTGGCCGGGATAAGACCCATTCAGTAGATTTTGGGAAATCATTTACTAAGGTGTTGTCCACAGATTTGCACACCCAAGACAAGTGGGAAAATCCTCAACCCCACAAGGTGTGTGCTTTGTGGCAATGCTCAGAGAAGGGGTTGTCACCTATTCCCAACTCTCTCTATTTAAGCTCTCTCCTAGCTAAGCTAAGTGGGGGTGTCCCTAAGAATGATTCTAAAAGGAAAACTTGTTAAGGATAACATGGTCTAGGAGATAATTAACGAATTAATTAGGCAAACTTGAAATGGAATTGATTTAGCAAGTTTAAATAATTATGAGCATATAAAATCAACAAAATAGATAAATCAATTATATTCAACAAGATATCCTACAAGGAAAGATCGTGAGTAGATCAATGCCTTCAATAAACTACTTGCAAGAAATATATGCTCAAGAAGAAATTACAATACTTGGAATGGGATATAGGTTTCAAGTTACAACAAGTTGCAAGAAAAGGAAAGTTCCAAGACAAGTGTTAGTGAATCAAAACTACAACAAATTATATACAAATTTGAGATATGAGCACCAAGATGAAAATAGATCTTGCAATAGAATAGAACTTACAGAGAGATGCTCAAATATGATACAAATTTAAAGGACGATTTGTGAAAATTCCTAGATCTAACAATCTCAGGAATCCTACTGCAACCAGCTGAATCTACTTCTCCTAGATGGTAAATAACATTACACACTTATTTCAGATTTCTTCATGAAATATCGAAGTAAATCACTGAAGCACCCTACACCAATTAAATATGATTCTGAAACATAGAAACTGAGCACGGAATATAGAAACACATAGGACATGGTTATTTTTGGACAAATGGTCCCCAAAAAAACCCAATGCGAGAAAATCGGTGCAGCAGCTCTAAGCGTTTTATTACTATGCAAGAGAAATTTTGAGTACAATTCTAGGATGCTCAACTAGCAATCCGATACAAAGAGAATACTAAACAAAATGCTGGTGAAATGATCTCACCCTATCACTAGAGAATCAGTGACTCATCTTGCTGCTTTGGAGGCTCTGCGTCACCCTCTACATGGCCTCTACGTAAAACTGCGTCACCATGGGCAGCTTTTGTGTCACCCCTCTTGGGATTTACTCTGCCTCTCCTCTAGATCCTCTGCTCGTTCAGAAATCGACTTTCTGCCTCCCAGACTCACACCCTGGCTTCCAGCAACTGAACTTCAACTTCCCTCAGCAGGAACTCGACTTCCCCTTAATGACTGCATTGCCTCTGTGTCAGCACTACGTAAGGCCAGCGTCAGCCTTCCTCTGGGATGCTCAACTAGCAATCCGATACAAAGAGAATACTGAACAAAATGCTGGTGAAATGATCTCACCCTATCACTAGAGAATCAGTGACTGATCCTGCTGCTCTGGAGGCTCTGCATCACCCTCTACGTGGCCTCTGCGTAAAATTGCGTCACCATGGGCAGCTTTTGTGTCACCCCTCTTGGGATTTACGCTGCCTTTCCTCTAGATCCTCTATTCGTTGAGAAATCAACTTTCTGCCTCCCAGACTCACACCCTGGCTTCCAGCAACTGAACTTCAACTTCCCTCAGCAGGAACTCGACTTTCCCTCAATGATTGCATTGCCTCTATGTTAGCACTACGTAAGGCCAGCGTCAACCTTCCTCTGGACGTCTTTTTGTCCTCTCTCTACCTCGTACTCTCCAGAAATTTCTTCTCCCGGATTCTCACTACCCCTCTCCTGCAAGATCTCCTCAATCGATTTTCCTCTTGAGAACTTCTCACTTCAGAAAATCAATTTTCTCAATCTCTTTGTGTTTTCCAAATGATCCTCAACCTCCTTCTTATATCTTCATGTTGGACAACCAACGGCCTAGATTAAAACATAATCAAAGGCTCATATCATTTTGGCTTGATCCATGGATTTTTCTAGAAGTTTCACCCCTGATTAGATTAATACCCGTTAATATTTTAATTTGCCTAAGTTTAGGCTTAGGAACTCCATTAAAAATATTAATTATTTTAATAAAATCACTTATGGGTGGAATTTCCCAAAACGCTTTCTAGGTTCTTTGGAATAACTGTGCCCAAGCCTCCCTACAAAATTTGAGGCTTAGAGCACATTTGATGCTACCCCAAATCAACACAATTAACATGAGCATAAAAATGAAATAGACAAGTACAAGAATATTAAATGAAATGCTTGCAAGTGAATGAGATGCTCACAAATCTAAATTATATAATAACCAATTATGTGCAAAATGAACAAGGTTATATGTGAGTGTGTGATAAAGAGTGGTCTTGGTAAATTTTATTACATGCCTATTCTAAAGTGTGACTCCCCTCAATTCCTTCAAATTGGTAAGGACTAGTAGGTAGTTGCAAAAGGCTTGGATGAGGAAGTAATGGCTTTATTAATGATACCCACCTAGGACTTCAGGACAACCTGCATGCCTTCATTCCTATAAGGGACCTAGCCACGCAAGAGAATTGCAAGGTCGTGTGTTTTAACCATTCATCCAAACTCAAATCTAGGGAAATTGAATGACAATTGAGGAAGTTTCCTAAATGTCTATCAACAAGCTTATGCTTGGAGGTAAATTTTTTTAGACCCTAAGAATGTAATTTAGATACAATTGTTTCAAATGAGATGACAATTAAAGTGAAATGCTTCAAAAGTAAAATGTCATAATAATATCAATAGAGAAATACCATTCCACTTTAATGATCAAATAAGCACATAATAAAGTGAATTTAGAATATGTCAATGGCCAATGAAGGAAATGTGCATTACTCAATGAAGCAAAAGCGAATTAGATCAAGAGACTAATAAAACTACTTCAATGAACAATGCCAATTACATCAAGTAGTTAGTGAAGCTACTCAATGAAACAAAAGTGAATTATTTTAGGAATGAAAATTAAATATTAGATCTAGTAATTAGATTATGCAATGAGCAAGAAAATAAACTAAGTTAATGATGCAAAGTAAGCAAGAAAACTAGCTAAATGCAAAACAATAAGCAATCATCCAAAGGATCCTCCTACCTAATGAGGAACGGGACGCCACGAGGAAAAAACCCAAGCCCCCTCCAAGAAAAAATTTCTTTTATTATTATTACAAGTAAAACCCTCTTATAGAGAAGTGAGGGTTTGGGATCTTGAGGAGGGTTTACAAAAATAAAGCTTCAAGAGCCAATACCCTTCCTTAAGATATCAAGAATGCAAAGGAGAAGTATTTACAATGATTATTTGTAAATTTACAATGTAGATTTCCTTAAATGAAACGATTTGTTTCCTCCAAAAAGATCTTCGCTCAAGCCTTGACGTTAAGGGTTTCTAGAGGGAAGATTTGCGCGCAAGAAGGGGAGAAACTCTCTTCTCAGATCCACGAACAAGGGTATGGACATCCTTCAAAAATTATATATTCTATGGATTCCCAAGCCTCCACATCGAGATCCCCTTCAATACGCTTTATAAAAACCCTAGTCATCCAGCCTCCACAAGGTAGATCTGTGCGCGCGATATATATATATATATATATATATAGATATAGAGAGAGAGATATATATATAATATATATATATATATATATATATAGATATAGAGAGAGAGAGAGAGGTGGTGGCTTGATCCACAAAGTAGGGTAGGTTTTAGCTTCCAAAATGTTGGTCTCCTTGATCTTCAAGCATCCACCCACAATCAAAAAAAAAATTAGGAAAAGTCTCCAAGCCAAACCTTTAATCTTCCTTCAGATTTGCACAAGCATAGAAAAACAAATCCAAATATATACAAAAGGAATATGTGATTTATATACAACAGAAATATATATACAAAATAGTTAGAATATATACATTAAAAATACAAATGCTAACCCAAAGAGTATGAGGACATTGTTGCTCTTGGGCAAGCTAATAATAAGCTCTTAGAAAGTTAGATTATTGAGTTAAAGCGCACATATAAAAAGTAGATCTTAGAATTGATAATATTTGCAAGCTATGGCAAGGAAACTCCCTTAAAAAAAAATCATTTGATAAGCCCTTGAGAGAAATCAATGTGGGTTCTTCCACTTCTATCCCTTGAGAGTTGGTTCATTCAACCAAAAACTTACCCAACGTTAAAGATCTGATTCAAAAAATTATAGATCTCTACACACTTCAAAAGATGTTGTTAGATCCACAAGGGATTGGACTACAAAATGAAAAAGAAGACTAGGGGTTCAACCAAAAACCCTCTAGTGCTTCTAGATTTAAGTGGTCCTCCAATCCAGAAAATTACACAAGATACCTTGTATAAATTAAACCAAAAATGGCATATGAAACTCACAAATTATAGATCAAATGGTGTAGAAATATTAAGCAGAAAAAGATCTAAACAATATTACCATAGAAGAAAAAGAATAACACCATAAAGCATGTGCCCCCAAAGTCTTTCTTTATTAGATCAGAAAAGATCCAATACAAAAATCCTGCAAAGCTTCGCTTAGCCAAGTAGCTTGATTTTTACATGTTCCAAATGAGAGAGAGAAGGCTCTCTTAAATAGAAAAATTCCTCTCCCAAGCTAAGACGTCTTGATTTCAAGGAAGAAATGATGAAAAGAAGATTTGGTGGTAAGGCAAATCCCCTTTCGTTTCCAAAATTCGATCCTGAGGCCTATGGGTTATGGCCCACCAATTATCGAAAGCGTTAAATATGTGCTTAAGCCTCAGAACCCGGGACCATTCAACACTTTATCGGATTTTTCTTTTAAAACCCTACCGAACACATATGCCGGACTTCAGAATTTATAAACCCTCATTCAAAAATTGTCGAGTCTGCTCCTTCAATCCTTTCTACAACACTCTCCGACCTCTGCATTCTCCGATCGGCCTGATCTCAGCCGTCCATTTCTTTCTTCGATCCAACAGCTATCAGCGCATCGCTTAATCGGCATTCCATCGCGTTGTCTGCCAGCTCTTCACCTCTGCAATTAAATCGCGACCGTTGATCTGGCTCTCGATCCGAAAGTTGTCACTTAGCCTGATCAATCGACTTGCGCGACAATCCTCCACCATCAATCACCTCGCGCAAGATCCAATGGTTCACAAGGATTTCGGGCAGACAACAAGCACGAAGATTAACTGCTCGAAAAGCGGTTTCCTCTCTCCTCCTCGCTGCTACGTGTCGCTTGATGAGTGGAATCGGGTGCTCACCCTTCAATACCACTTACCACTTTTCGCTCACCCGAAATACCACTTCCACTGTTGCGAAACCACTTTCCTCGCGAATTAACTTCCGCACTCTTCCACCATGCGATGATCGTTGATTTCTTCCATCAGACGGTTCTGATGGTTCCTCTGTATTTTGATCTGGACCGTTGATCTCTGAGATCCAACGGATTCTGTGCATTCTCTCATTCGTCCGCCATTTGATGGATTCTGCGAAATATACACACAGCGCACACAATATCAACACCGAACACACTTTATATTATACACGATATGATTACAGATCTAAGGCATTTCAGCCTTAGGAACAAATTCCCCTTCAACTACATTTTGATCACTCTGTTCTCACAAATTTACTCTATTCTCACTTTGTCCCTATTGAACACACAGGCTCATCATTTATAAAACATATTGGATCGGATCACTGAAAGGATCCGATCAAATCCTCTCTGTGAATCACTCAACTGTCCCTAATTCTCTCTACATGCATACATATGTGGCAAGTTACATTTAATAAAGTCTTCGAGAGACTTTATCCATTCCATCATTTACTCTGTTTTAAACAGATTTGTCCCATGTTTATCTCCGATGGTCCACGTCGTCCTCCTTGCTCCGCTTTGGATTCCTTCTCTAATGAAGAATGCCAAATGCTCTTGCATCAAGAAATGACTAGATTTCTCCAAAAAATCCGTAGCCCTTGATAAGCCTACGCAGATCTCCATGAGGGATAGTCGCTTGCCTTGGAGTGGCTGGGTGGAGTGATAAATCCATGTTGGAGTGGTTTGGACCACTCAAAAAATACTCTCCATCTTTTTCCTCAAGATCCTCTCATTCAAATCAACCAACTTTGGACCATCTCCTCAAAAATTCGATTTCTTGGGACATTAGCTTCTTCCTTGGACCATTGAATTTTTTCTTGGTAATTTTCTTGCTTGATTTATGAAGATTCCATCACTTTTTTACTTGACTTTATTTCTTAGGAAAGTCCACTTCATTTTTTATCACTTTCCACATGGAGAGAATTTTATTTTCTTCCCACTTTTATTTTCTAGCTAATTATTTGCCACATTTTACCAAAATTTACACAAAAAATGGTTTTGAGGGGTAAATAATCATTTTTCCACCCTCAAAGTGTGTCTAAATAGAAAGTTGAGGTGTAGAGGTCTAATTTTGAGTACTCGTACCCCCTACAACATCAATAGACAACACTTATTAGATCATATATCAAATTTACATAGAAAATTCTCGTCTAGCGGGAAATTTCGACAAAAAAAATTTGACACTTAAACTCAGCCAAATTTTGTGAAACTTTAGAGATGATCTAGTATGGTAATATACATTAACTCTAGACACTACGATTCACCTAAGACTCGACCATCAAACCGCACTATAGCTTTGGGGTATATCTGGGAAAAAAACTTAACCAATTATAAGTGTTGAAAAAATAATGAGCTAAGGAAAAAAAAAACTCCCTAGAGTGAACTCACTTGTTAGCAAAGTCCTAAGCTACCTAGGCTTTTTACATGACTCTTTTTCATCATACTAGAATCAATTTTAAAATATCCCCGTAGGACTACAGAATTTGAACAACATACTAATGAAGGAGGAAGATGAATTCTAGAATTTTGGACATGATCTGATGATGATGGAATGCTTCAATTATACTTTGATCATGGAGTCTTTGACAAATCTTCAAGTGTAACTTGAGTGGTTAACATGTCCCCTTTGTTCTTCCGGCTCCCTTTCATGGTTTTAAGTGCACTGCATGAATTTGTTCAACCCATAGATACAAGCCTATAATTCTAGGGAAAAAGGAACTCTAGTTTTAATATGCATATTATATGGTTTCATCTACAACTAATTGCTCCCCTAGTTTTCTCTATTGTGGACCATATTCTTCAAATAGGGTAGAGATATATAAGGCAAATGTCAAGGAAATCCACTAGGTCCTGCATAGGCAGGAAAAGAAATACTTTAAATAGAAGAGCCTTGTCAGCCATTATTGCCAAGTTAACGAAGCTAGAACAAGCCAAGACAACTCATAATGCAAATGTATGAGCCTCTTACATATGCAAAATCAGAGGACAAACTGCTTGGAAATTGAATGCAACTGCCTCAAGCCTCCACCTTTCAGATTCGCTAGCCTTTGTGATTTCTCAAGCAAAGCTAAATAAAATGCTTGGTATTTAGATTTGGAGATTCAAAACACATGACTAGTAGATTTGATTGGATTGTTCAATATCTTGAGGATAAGTCTAGGTTAGATTCGATGACTTTGGGTGATGACAAAGAAAATAATGCCGAAGGATGAAGCAATGTAGATTGAATCAAGAGGAATGACATCCATGCTTGAGAATGTTCTTCATATTCCAAGCTTGAAAAGTAATATTTTTTATGTAAGCGCAATAACCAGTGTCAATGGTGGCTTGTCGAACCAATGAAAGCAAGGTGACACACCCATTATGATTAAAGCCTCTCCAACAACAAATCTACGTATACTCCTGCTTGTTTTTGCACTAGTACTTGTGATTGTGGATGGGACCCAATGCAAGTCTTGAGCAAATTTGGAAAAATTGATAACCTTTTTTAGGGCCTCTTAAGCATATTGGGATGCACACATGAAACACTTCTACCACATTGTACATCTCACATCAAATAGTTGTTGCTTGCAATGGAAGCATTCTAGTCACAAAGAAAATTTTCAAAATTGTAAGTAATCATCCAAGGAGGGGATAACCATTTTATGATAGAAAAGAAGACAAGGAAAATTCTTGTATCAAGAGTAAAGGAACATGGCCTTTACAAATCTGGGGAGGGTGATATCTCAAACTTGCATGCTTTGGTAACAAGAAATGTAAGTATCAAAAGCAGCAACAGTTCATTGTGGCACCAAAGGTATGGGCTAGTCAATGTTCAGTATCGTTCCTCATTAATAAAATGAAAAATGGTTCTTGGATTATCAGATGTACAAGAAGGGAGAGAAGATCTTTGTGAGGTATGTGTAGAAGAAAAGCAACACAAAGTAGCTTTCAAAGATGAAAAAGCTTGGAGGGCTAAGTCGTGTTGGATTTAGTGTAATGTGACATTGATGGAACTATTACCCACCCATGTGCATAACCCCTAGGAGAAAAATTTTATCCTATTATTTAGCTTGAAGCTTGCTAGCCAGCGGCCTTATCGTGATCCTCAGATAGCTATGCCTCAGATGCCTCTCATCCATGCTCTAGTCAATGCTTTCTTTACATATATCCTACTCATCCAATGAAGGTGGGTCATCAAATATGAGGTCCCTCAACCATTTTTGTATTCACATGCTTTCATTTAATGTTTAAGGGCATTCTAGTATAGTTCACAAGTTGAATTGGATGATAGACTGATTTTGTTTGTACTCTTGTTCGCATGCTTCGCCTAGGTGATCATCACCTACCCCTAGTCCAATGTGACCTTCCTTAGGGCATTTCTTACACTATCTAGGATGGGCACAAATAAGAGGCTACAGTTGATGTTGCTTGTCATGGTAATCCATACTTAACACCCTCCATCCCTCCCTTATATCCACATCCCATATTCGTGTTGATTGTTATATGTCACCAGTATTGGTTCCCTATTTTCCTCATCCTTGAGCAGAGACCTGATGATGCAACAAAAAGAAATGAAAGAGCATGAGCCATGATGTTAAACTGCAAGACATCGGTGGGGATAAATTAAAGTGCATGGACAAAAGCCTAACCTAATCTCTACCCACCCATCCCCCCACCATTTTCCCTCACCCAGTTCCTACCTAATGAATGAGTTATCTAAATAAAAAGAACTTTGATTATCCCAACCTTGATGAGCAATGAAATGCTTCATCTTTAAGGGGTCAATGATGAATCAATGAAAGCTTGTAACCCAAGTTGTATTTGCAAAAGAAAAAAGAAAATCAATGAAGAAAATGGTGCACAAGAAGGGTCGTAAGATAGGAGGAGGAAAGGGGTAACTCAGGTCTCACGATTTCTCTCTCTTCATATCATAATGCTCAAGGACTTTGAAATTTTATACCCGGTACAAGGTAGTGGCATCCTCCATGAAGAAAACTCCATACCATGTCATTGATCACTTGCACCTATTGATTGATGGGTCAACTTAGGAACTACTCTCCCCTTAGAGTCAAAGCACCTAATAAGGACTTATGATCAGTGTGGAAAAAGTCGGGAATAAATCCCGATTTTTTTATTTTTTTGGTTGGCCGATTAAATCCCGATTTTTTTATTTTTTTGGCTGGCCGTTTAATTTTGCCGACTTTTTCGAAAAACTCCCGACTTTAACGACTTTTTGAACTTTTGGACCCTTGCCGATTTAATCCCGACTTCGACTTTTTCCACATTGCTTATGATAACCCTCCCATACCTAAGCATGGTAACCTATTTACAAATCATAAGCTAGAAGGAAATTTGAAATTGATGCTTGCATAAAGTACTTTGATGCCTTTTACATTAAATATGGTCCACTTTGATACTCTTGTGGTTCTTGCACCACCTATTATGTTGATCTCACTTGATTCTGTGAGTATGTGTTAGATTCTTGCTGACATCCAACCCAATTTGATGACTCCACTAAACACTAGAACAAACACGTTGACTTCCTTTTGAGGAGCATTGACCTTGGGATGCATTCAACATTGTTGATGACACTCTCTTCTCCCTCCAGGACCTAAAATATTGCACATCTAAGCAAGGGTGTTGCTTAGAGAGTTGACGTACCCCAAAGATGACAAGACACTCCCAAGCTCGCATTGCACCTTCTTGATGGATGTTGCGTTGTTTCTAAGATTATTTGATAATGATGATGTTGATGATGATGATGATCTGAGACCCCCTATGGAGGGGATGGCATAGTGCTCTAGATGATGGCATCATGCCCTAGCTCCATGACATCCCCTGCATGTGGCATAGATAGATGATGTGGGCTTATTTTGATGATGACATCTTGGTGAAGGAGCCTTGCTTGATGAGTGCATATCATTTAATGAGAAGATGTGACTTTTGGAGTGAGCAACACCCCCTTGAGTCATCCATTGCAAATTTTAATGAGAGACACACCGTTTAGAGGATGATGCCACCCTTGGAGGCATTTTAGCTCATACATGTGGTTTAAAAGAGGTTTGTTTTTAACTTTTTATGTTTTATAATTGAGTTAGCAATCTTCGGAGGTTAGTTTGTGACGTATCCAACTTGTAATCATATTTTACATTAGTTGTAGGGCTTCTGATCTATTTTTGACTAAATCGACTTGGTTTCCTTCATATAAGCAGCAGTAAGTCAATTTAGCCTTGGAGAGTAGTGTGTGCTAGCTTGTCTCTTTTCTCTTGGTTGCTATGGAGCATTAAATGAGCAAACTGTTTTAGGGAGGATATTGTGATTGGATGGTTCTTTCTCTTCGATGATGAATGGCAATTCTATGGTAATGTTGTGCTAATTTATTATAAGTATCTTCTCCCATCTTGTACTTGTAGAATTAGGATTTTAATGAAATTTCCACTAAACTATTGTTGAATCTTTTATAGCTCTAAATCTCGTTGACAAGATTGTCATCAAGTTTGTATTGAGGAACCTAAGTATAGCTTCCTCCCATTGTCTCCAATAAAATTGAAAGACATGGGTTTGAGGAATTGAGAAATCTAAGTGTGGCTTTCTCTTTCTCCCTTAACTCACTTCCATTAGTCCTCTTCCATAGATTTTTGCCTTAGACTTAAATAGTCCTTGATTGAGTAAGGCACTAATCAACTCTTGTGTCAATCTCATAAAATAACAGAAAACTACAACCCTAAATTTTTCTTTTATGCTTCCTAGGGTAAATTAGGGTTAGGTTACAGTAAAATCTGCATTTTTCAGCATTATTTGCCTTCGACCTTATAGTCCTAGGGTTAGGCTTTGCATAACTAAATTGGAAAACTAAAAATATTATACTTCATGCATTTTACAACCATTAATTACGGGTGACATCTAAGGGGATTTTATTGTTGTTTTATGTGTTTTCAACCATTGAAAATTGTTGTAATCTATTTCATAATTTACTCGTTGAATAGCCCATAATTTTCATTTGTCTATTTTAAATTTTGAGTTATTTTATTATTGTTGTTATAAATATTTGCATGTTGTGATTGCGTTGATTAAAACCCTTGTTTATAATAGTAAAGTGTAATTTGTAGATAGCATGTGTCCAGGAACTTATTTGAGTCTCTCCGGGACATACTATGCCCTCTAGATTTAGCCATAGGGTTCTTTGAATTCGTTGTCTTGGAAATACATCTTATCTCACCCAAAACCCTAAGTATTGAACATTTGTCCTTGGGTGATTTTATAGTAGAACCCTTAGGGGGTATTTAACCTGGGAACACTTCAGTTATTTAATCCCTGAGATCTGATGGGGAGGCCTCCCTTGTGGGGATTACATCCAACCACAGAATAAGGGAGTAGTTACTAAGGTGGCAATGGTGACTAATCCTATTTTTGCTCTTAATTTGAATTGCTTAGTGAGGTATTGCACTAATGTGCTAGATTTTGCAGTAACAGGACCTATGCGAACACCCATAATATTTTATGCAAGTTACTTCTTAGTTTTAGTTTATGACTTCTCTAGGAAAATGTGGCTTTATTTCATTAAGAAGAAATCTGATTCATTTTCTGAATTTAAAAGCATTTTAGGCAACAGTAGAAAAGGTGTTCAGGAGTATAGAGGTCCCATTATCTGAGATGCAGTACACACGACAATGTAACTGTTCAATAGAAGCCCTAAAAAGACAATAAGGGACATTCAGGAGAAAACCATAGCTTGGTCATTTGAAAAGATTTGGTTCCATACTATGTCTTACTTCCAACTGAGAAGAGATCAATGTTAGATGAAAATGTAGAACACTGATGTTTGTTGGTTATGGCGATATTGCAACTAACAAGGTAGTAATTAGGAGATGTAGTTGTCGATGAAAATTCAGGAACTTTTCAGTCCAAAACAGATCTGATATATGATGTTAATCACTATTTGGAAGGTGAAAATTCAGCCATGATGCAATATATATATTATAACAATTGCAAGAAGTAGGGAGTCACCAAGGGTTGATGTGCAAGCTGCACATGCTGATCAAGAGAGCTAAATAACACCAAATCAGGGGGTAGACAATGCTGATTTGGAGGAGAGAACTAAAAACCAAAGAACAAAGCAGTACTATGGCACTTTGAAATTTGGAGGATGTATGATTGAAGGAACTTCCTCAACCAAACGAGAAACAGCAAAGTGGGGTGCCTATGATAAAAGATGAGCAGCAGGAGCATGCCTATTTTGCTTTTTTGCTGTTGTTGATCATTATGTTGCTAAAAATGATCAATGGAAGAAAGCATTTAGGGAGGGACCATAGGGTAAAGATAAAATTGCTTCCACAGGGAAGAAAGACATAATATTGCTAGGCATGGGAGTTCAATTTGTCCGGTATAATTCCAAAATGAATGTAAAATGCAGTCAAGTTCAGATAGAGGTACAGTGGACATATTGGGCTCTTTACAGGTCATGGCAAGCTCAGAAGGTTTGGTTTTTTCCACATTCATGTGTTATGCAACCAAGGTGTAACAACAGTGCATTTAGCAGAGAAAAAAAATAGATTCTGCATTGTTGGCAGGTAGGTAGGCTGAATTTTCAGCCATCATTGACTCAAATCAGACTAATAACTCGGTGGGCACCTAGATGGTTGATGACCTGGTATCAACCATTCCAGAGACAGGATTTGCAGTCAAATATAGCTCTCGTGTCATGGGAGCATCAAAGAGAGGTATGTAGTGCACACAGATGACAGCAAAATGGGAGGTGGTAAAACTATTCTATCGCTAATCGGATGGGCTACTCATAGTTGAGCTGCATATAATTTGTACAACTTGCTCAATCCACATAAGTTCATTATGTTTTGCAACAAGAAGTGTGATATTAACCATTATGTGACGGTGTTAGATTATATATTTAATGGTCATAGCAAGTACTTTGGTAACTAGTTAGTTAACTAGAGAGTACTGCAGAATAAAATCGTCTTAGCTTTATGGAATACAAAGAGTCTTAGTTAACTAAGAGAGTACTTCAGAATAAAATCGTCTTAGCTACTCATTTCATGTACTCGTATAAAAGTTTAAAACAAGTGTTGTTTTTCAAAATGAAGCTGACATCATTCAAATCTCTATCCGGTTTGTTAGTGTAGTTATCTTCTGCTATTGTTGTATGTATTTACTAATAGTGTTGTAACAAAAATGTCACATGGATCAAGAATGTAATAAAAGTGACAGACAAAAGGAAAAAATCAAGTTGAGTGTTGGTGACTTCAACAATTAAGTGAGCATGTTGTTAATCCTATTATAGTTGTTGGATTGACAACAACCCCTATGATAGAGTTGCTTCTCTACACCTTCTGCCTAACTTTAGTTGATGCCGATTGTTAATAATTTTCTTCATCTTTGGAGCTTGAACTTTGAAACTGCATAATGGCCATGTCTCTAATACACATGTCACAAACTTAATGTGACACCATACCAATGACCATACAACTCTTTTAAAATCACATATGATGTCTCCAAACTAATAATATTGTGTCTACTTAAACTTTTGCATGTCTAAACATTTAAGTATAAATATAGTATAATCCAATAAAAAGGTTATAACATAAATCCAAATAACCACAAAGTCATTATAGTATACATAAGAAAGATCCCCATAGAACTAGTTATACTTGGCCTCTAGAACTAGTTATACTTGGCCTCTCATTACTCGAATGAACAAATCTAATTAAAACTCCATTGTTAACCAAGTTCAAAGATAGCAAACTCGAAATCCTGAGCAATTAAACAACTCTCACTTGGTCCAAGTTAATTATTTGACTTCCTGATTACTAGTAGTGTACACTATTCCGTTGATCACACAAAATTAAGTGAAAATATTGTTCAAACACGCTGTAGGTGTGGATCATTTTGATATAACAGTTAATTTTTCGACTTATCAGGAGCCGTAAGGACTCAATCTCTAAAACCCTTAACACAGTGTATGATTACTAGTAGCATACACTATTTTGTTGATAATACAAAATTAAGTGCAACTATTGTACAAGCATGCAATAGGTGTGATTCTTTAGATAAAAAATTGTAACTAGAATAACCTGAAGTTCCACATCAATATAATCAGCTCCTAGCTCCATAGCTAAGCGAAGTACATCTAGTCGATTTCCTTCATCACCTTCATATGCTCCACCTTCCCATTTTGGCCTGAAATACAAGAGTGTGAGAGGAAAAGACAATAAAAGGCACTCGGAAAAGATATTATAGCACATTACTTGACCAATTCTATCTTGCAATAAAGAGTTGATAATATCACAAGGTAAACACTTCTAATGACAAAGTCCAGGAGATTGAGTTTAAAAAAAGGTTGTTAGGAAATAATCTTTTCTATCTTGGGTAGTATCTTTTCAAGTTGAAATATATGTTGAAAATTATGTCTTTTAGTCATTGTATATGATCAAAGAATCTACTAGACTAAATTAAAACATATATATAGGTAATGCATCTAGCTTTCTATAAAGAGTCGATAAAGCTTTAAGGCATCTTGTTGCAATAAACAAAATAAATAATCAATTAACATCTATATTGTCACAAAGTTCTATTTAAAAATAGATTGTTCTCTTAGGAAGTATCTTCACTTTAAAAATATATGTTACAGATATGTGTTTGCATATTTTTCTTCACTAACTAAATAATCTGCCACAGTGTTATAACTTATGAGACTTGGCAAAGACCCACAATTTTTCTCAATTCTTGTAGTGTCCATGAAAAATGAGTAAGTGTATACTTGCCCTAGAACTCATCAAAATGTACCCCAATAACCAAGCGTGCACCCCATATTGAAAGGAATTAAAGAAAATGCTGAACTGCAATTTTTGGAAGAAGAAAAGAGCCAGAACACATCTACTGAAACCCTAAAGGAATATAACCCGAAAGCAAGCCTCATTTCACTCTAATTTGGTCATTTTATGAGATGAAGTGATGGATAAACTGTTCTATTATAGAATTTATGGATGGAAATGTCATTATTATTTTTTCTACACAAAATTTCCTGTATGGACTTTTTTCTATATGCCAAATATTGTTGAGTCTTGCACTGAGTTTAGCCTAGTCAATGAGTCATCAAGTCCTAAGTTGGCAGAGTTTCAAATGGGCCTAAGTCTCACAGCCTAAATCCACCCCTGTTTTTACAACATCTATTACTCTACACAATACAAATGAAAGTAAAGAATAGCATAAAGCTAATTGGCTGATTAAGTTGAAATTTGGACAAGAGTGAAATGAAAGAGAGTGAAAATGCAAATCGATATGCAATCATCCTTTGAATTCAATGTTAGCTGAATTATCTATCATTCGAAATCAATGTTTTCTTAAATCCATATTTAAGCCATATAGTTGATTCAATTAAACACCATTAAGTTCATTTGTTTTAGTAAAATTTCCTTTATAGTAATCATGTGCCTTTAAACTTTTCTCAAGACAAGCAAAATTAACTTAATTAAGTTGACTTTAATTGCCTCCTATAGCTACCTCAAACTTGCAATTGGACTTTACAAGTAGTGGAGAAAAGATGTTGCCTTCAAAGTTCAAACATGCAAAAATTTATTCCAAAGTTTTACTTCAAGGTATAACTCTAGCCCAATTCTATATTCAATTTCATATTTCTTATTCGAAGCTTGAATATCTCATCACAAAAGTAGACTACATACAAGTACTGCAAGTCTGCAACCTACATAGCTGTGCACTAATTGGATATCTTTTTGACCAAATTCCATCATAGTTTGTTATTCATAATTAGGTTAAAGAATCCTAGGAGTCACATGCCTAGAGGGTTTGGATATTTGATACCTTGCCAAAGGTTTCTTTCTCTAGTAGTATGTTCATGTTGATCATTCGCACTCAACAAAGGGGCTCTACTAGTATTCCCCCACTAGAACGAAACTCTTGGCCAATGAATCAATGCAAGTAAAATGTCCAATAGAATTCCTTGACTTTCTCCTATCATTATGCCAATTCCAAATTGATTGGTAAATCTACTATTGATTTCTGATAGCATCGGATGTGCTCTAAGTCTCAAATTTTGCAGGAAGGCTCATATGTATTCCACAATGCCCAAAAATCATTTTGGGAAATTCCATCCGGAGACAATTTTATTAAAATAATTAATTATTTTTAATGGGACCCTAAGTCTGAACTTAGCAAATTAAAATAATTAACGGGTATTAATCTAAACTATGGGTGTAACTTCTTGAAGAAGACGAAGATCGAGTCCAAATGATCTGAGCCATTGATTAGAATCTAATCTGAGTCGTTCGTTCTCAACTGGAAGATTATAAGAAGGACATCGACGGGCATTTGGAAAACACACTAGAGGCAGATACTCAGTTACCCGAGTAAGATCGATTTTCTCACTGGTCGAAGTTCGGCAAGAGAAAATCGAATCAAAGGGAGAGTTGTAGGTGAGAAGGAGAGAGAGAGAGGGTATCGGCATAAGTCTGGAGGTTAGGAGAAAAAGATGCGAAGCAGAGGGAGGACAGCGCAGAGGCTGTGACGCAGAGGAGGGATAGCGCAAAGGCAGTGTGACGTTGGGACTGCATAGTTCTTACGCAGGGGCTGACACAGTGAGATGCAAAGGGGACAGCAGGTCCTCTCCTGGACCAGAAACTCATCGAGAAGTGCTTGTAAAATTTCTCACAGAGAATCCTCTTTTATTTTGTTGGTTGTATCTTGTACATGAGATTTTTGCTGAAGAATAATAAAGAAACCCTCATCTGCTGCACCGGTTTTCACAAATTGGGTGTTTCTGGGGACAATTTTCGAAAAATAACTGTATCATCGTGGTTATACTTGTGCTAGTATTTTTCTTTGCATTCACTTTCCGCAAGTGTTTTAATTGTGAAGGCTGGAGTAGAATTTATTTCGATATTTGTTGTAGAAACACTGTGAATAACTTATTTCTAAGTTAATAAGTAGAAGAAATAATATTAATCATTGCAGTTTGATTTCTATTTAGAAATTTTCACATGGAATCAGAGCCAGGTTAACCAGGAGTGAAGACCGAAAGAGCCAACATTAAAGAGAAGGAGGGAGTTTGAAACTACTGCATAGGGAGAAAATCAAATCCCAGAAGAATTGTGCAGTCCAACATAGGAGGGAAAAATTCTCATGAGAAAATCTCTCTCTGAGAGAGTCGACAAAGAGGAAGATTTTCAGAATTTGAAGTTTGTCAGTGATAAAGGTACTAGCGCATAGCAGTGTTCAGGAGAAGACGCAGATTTCCCTGCAGCAGTTGCTGGGGCAAGATAGCATCAGAGGACGTTAGAAAAATAGCGCAAATATGGAAACTCAAGATGTCTCTGAATTATCTTCCAAATTAGAAGAAAAATTTGCACGCTTAGCAAGTTCAGCATCAACAGATGTTTGCTACATTGATAGCGGGGCTTCAACCCATATGACTAGAGTACGAGAATATTTCTAGAGCTATCAAGAAGAATAAATGGACTTCCAAATTACTATGGGAAACAGAACAAAGTGTACTCTAGCAGGGAGAGACATCATAGCATTTCAAACAGAAGCAGGAACCAGCATCCGAGCCACCAATGTTCTGCATGTGCTCGGGTTAAGAATGAATCTGATTTCAGTATCCCAGTTACAGGACAAGGGATACGATATATACTTCATTGGAAAGAAAGTATATGTCAAACATCCAAGCTGGAAGAGGAAGAGACAAATTGGAGCTTGAAGCAACAGACTATATAGGTTATAGCTCAAGTCTCTAGTGGCACTGATAGGCAGCAGTCATAATGGTGAAAAGGAACTGAATGAATTATGGCACAAGCGAATGGGACACTTACACCATGGAGCATTGAGGATGCTTAGAGAAACTGTTACAGGAGTTCCAGTCCTTAGTACTGAGCATGATGATTTAAGTGGAGGATGTGTACTAGGGATGCATGCTAAAGCAGCGTTTTCCAGAAGCAACAATAGAGCAGAATGTGTATTGGGATTGATACACTCATATATTTGTGGCCCAATGTCCACAAGAGCTCTTAGTGGTGGCAAATACTTCGTCACCTTTATTGATGATCACTCTAGAAAAACCTAGATCTATTTCTTAAAGACCAAGGATGAGGTCTTTGATCGATTCAGAGAGTTTAAGGCTCTCGTTGAAAACATGACAACAAAAAAGATAAAGGTATTGCTTCAGATAATGGTGGAGAATATACGGACAAAGACTTCATATATTTTTGCACAAAGGAGGGAATCAAAAGAAAATGGACAACTCCATATAATCTAGAGCAGAATGGAGTAGCAGAGTGGAAAAATATAACTATTGTTGGGGCAGCAAAAGCTATGTTGTATGATCAGGACTTGTCTAGATTCTTATGGGCAAAGGCTTGCAACACAGCGGTATATGTCCAGAATAGAACTCCTCACAAAGCATTCGGGAAGAAAACGCTTGAAGGTGTCTTCATAGGGAAGAAGTCGGAAGTAAGTCATCTCAAGATATTTGGAAGCGTGGCATACTGTCACATTCCAGACGAAAAGCGCAATAAACTAGATCAGACTGCAAAAATGGGGTACCTTGCAGGATCTAGCGAGACCTCAAAGGCATACAGAATCTACATTCCTAATAGCAAGAAGATTGTAGTGAGACGGGATGTGAAGTTTGAGGATAGAGCTTTCAGGAAATCTCAAGAGATGCCAGTAGAATGTCAGTCAGTAGATGTTCCATTAGTCCAGGGGCAGCAAGGAGGACAGGCAGGATGACAGACACCTAGATTGAGTACAGTGACCAATACCAGCATTTCTTGAGAAGAAGGAAATCTAGATAGTTCTCAACAGATGGAACGACAGGACCAGGAGGAGGAGTTGATTGATCCTCCCACCACTAGTGGTAGAAGTAGCAGGGAAGTACGACAGACGTTGAGGGACGCAAAGGAGATTGTTGGGGCTCCTAGAACCAAGAAGAGGCAGTGTACACAACTTGTCAGATACTAGGCCTTGGCAACATAGGTTGAAGAACCCTCTAGCTTTCAGGAAGTCGTTCAACACCAAGTTTGGGTGAATGTCATGGTAGAAGAGTATAGTTCTATCATGACAAATGATGTTTGGGAAGTAGTACCTAGACCAGAGAACAGATCAGTTGTAGGATCAAGGTGGATCTACAAGATCATGTATGCTGCAAATGGAAGTATAGAGAAGTATGTGAAAATTCCTAGATCTAACAATCTCAGAAATCCTATTGTAACTAGCTGAATCTACTTCACCTAGATTGTAAATTACATTACAAACATATTTCAGATTTCTTCTTTAAATATTGAAGCAAATTACTTAAGCAGTCTACACCAAATTAAATATGATTCTGAAACATAGAAACTGAGCAAGAAAATACAAACACATAAGACACCGTTATTTTTGGACAAAAGTCCCCGGAAAAACCCAATGCGGGAAAACTGGTGCAGTAGTTCTGAGAGTTTATTATTATGAAGCAGTAGCAAATTCTGAATACATCTCTAAATACCTCATAGGGTTATTCAGTTATAGAGAGAAATACTGGCAAAAAGAATTGTGAGGTTACCTCACACTCTCACTAGAAAACTTGACTGATCCAACCCCTGACTGATTGCCCCCCGGCTTTTCTGGCTGCCTTTGCGCAGTATCTGCATCAGCCCAACGTCAACCTCTCCAGGGACTGCGTCAATCCTCTAGCTAGTCGATTTGCTGCCAAGGAGATTCGATTTCTACCTCTCGGTCTCACACCCCGGCTCCCAGCTTCTGAATCTCGAATTCCCTCTGCAAATTCTGGACTCCTCACTAGCTTTTGCAACGCCTTTGCGTGGCATTGCGTCAGCCCCTTTGGCTTAGTGTTGCCATTGTTGGATCACACTCTGCCTCTCTCTGCTAATGATTCTCCAGCTAAGAGAATCACTCTCTCTCAGGAAGCTATCCTTGCCCCTCAACTACAAGAAATCTCCTCAATCGAATTTTCCTCCTGAGAACTTCTCATTTCAGAAAATCGATTTCTTGATCTCTCTTGGTGTGTTTTCCAAATGACCCTCAAGACCCTTCTTATATCTTCCTGTTGGACAACCAACGGCCTAGATTAACTCATAATCAAAGGCTCAGATCGATTTGACTTGATCTCCGTCTTTTTCTAGAAGTTACACCCACAATTAGATTAATACCCATTAATATTTTAATTTTCCTATGTTTAGACTTAGGAACTCCATTAAAAATATTAATTATTTTAATAAAATCGTCTCTGGGTGGAATTTCCCAAAACGGTTTATGGATTTTTTGGAATGCATGTGCCTAAGCCTCCTTGCAAAATTTGAGGCCTAGAGCACATTCGACGTTTCTCCAAATCAACAAAGTACGAAGCTAGGTTTGTGGCAAAAGGGTACGCACAGAAAGAAAGAATAGACTATGAAGAGACCTTCACCCCAGTAGCCCGATATACATATATCAAGTTTGTCTTATCCCTAGTAGCTCAAATGGGATGGGAAATTCACCAGATGGATGTCAAGACAACATTGTTGATTTTTGGTACCATCAGATGTGCTCTAACCATGAAAATTGGTGGAGAGGTTAAGGCACATGAGATCTCCAAGACCCAGTAATCGTTTGGAAAAATTCCACCCAGATGAAGAGATTAAAATAATTAATATTTTTAATGAGACCCTAAGCCTAGACTTAGGAAAATTAAAATATTAATGTGTATTAATATAAAATGGATGACAAAGTTCTAAGAGACGAGGATCAAGCTAGTTCTAATCATAGCTGTTGATTACGGACTTTTCTCGGCCATTGAATCGTCAACAGGAAAAGTATAAGAGGAGGCTTGAGGATCAGTTAATGACACACCAAGTTGATCAGTCAATTCGATTTTATGGGGCAGGGTTTGCTGAGAAATCGAGTTAGTGATTTGTTGCAGCAAGGGGCTGTTCGACAAAAGGCCGAGAATACATAACAGAGAGGTAGAGAGAGTGTCGGAGAGACAACACAGAGGCAGACTGCGCTGACGCAGAGGCAACCAGAGCTAACACAGAGGTTTGGAGGGCTAGCACTAAGAACGTAGGAGGTTGAGAAACTGACACAGGCAGACACAAAGGCTAGCAGAGCTGATGTTAGGCAGAAGGAGCTGCGTTGTGGTGTTTCTGTGGGGCAGACTAAGAGTTGTGAGGCAGACACAGATCCGTAGAGGATGACGCAGTCCTTGGAGGGTGACGCAGTTCTGGAAGTAAGCTTGGAGCATCTGTCATTGTCCAGCTAAGGAACAGTGGAAGTCACTATGGGGCCAATCTTCTGATTGCTGATCAGTTGGAATATCTGTCTCCGGAGCAAGGTACTTCTGCCAAGGAAAATCTCTGAAGGGTGTGCCATTTCTGGCACCCTAGTTGTATTCAGAAAACTGCATAATAATATAACCCTCATCTAATGCACCGGTTTTCCCACATTGGGTTTTTCTGGAGACGATTGTCCAAAAATAACGATGTCCCTTGTGTTGTCTCAATTATTTCAGTTGTTGATCTGTATATATGTGAAGGTTGCATTTGTGTTTATTTCAGTATTTATATTAATAAATAACTTGTTAATGGAAAGAACAAGTTGTTAGGTCCCTATAATACTAGTGATTACCCCATTACTATTGTAGTTGTATCCCTTATTAATATCGTTGTGCCCCTATTGTCCCCATATTGTTATTATTGTGCCCCATAGAATCCCTCTATTGTTATTTTTGTGCTTTT